>JAYMSL010001710.1:0-16252 GCA_036897195.1 Plantago coronopus
TGTCATTGAACTCTTGTATTAAATGTTTACTTACACAAGATATTGAGGATGAAGTTAATATACCAAAGACATCAAGAGCTGGTACAACAAGAGGTAGAGTAAGAGCTTGTGCTCCAAGAGGTGGTAGAGGAAGATCTAGTGTTACAAGGGTTGGTAGAGGAAGATCAAGTGATGCAAGGGTTGGAGGAATAGGAAGTTCTGCTAGAGGAAATGGAGGTGGGGGTAGAGGTTTTGCTAGATGCAATGGAGGTGGAGGTTCTGCTAGAGGAAGTGGAGAGGGAGGTAGAGGCAGTGACGGCAGAGGTAGAGGCAGGGGAGTTAGAGGAAGGGGCAGATTAGTGAGGACATACAATGAGGGTCAAACATCTCCTAATAACCCAGATTGGCTATTGTATGGAGCCAATGCAGAGTGAAGTTTGTTAGTATTGTTGTTTTTGTTTTGGTGATTTGATCGTGTGCTACAAGCGTTAGCCTTGATAAACTTGTTTTGTGCTGTTATGGCCTGATGTTTTGGCTCTTAGGTTCCAGTTATGTATGCTAAATTGTGACTTCTACCTATGTTAAGTTCTGTGATCAATGAGAGAAGCAAAACTTGTTTTGTTATGCTATTGTTGGCACTTTGTTCATATACTAGAACAAGACATTTTATTTAATGAAAATCAAGTACTAGTTACATTTACTATGTTTTAGTTATTCTACTTCAAACATTGCACAATTTGAAGAATAAGATCACAAAAGTGTATGAGAAAGTAGACCTGATTTTGTGGTGAAAAATATGGTTTTCAAGGGTTTAAATACAGAAAAGTGTAAAAATGGCTTAACCCCAACGACTAGTTTTTTTCTTTTTCTTTTATTTTATTTTTTTTTAAGTAACCAAAAAAAAAATTACAATTAAGTAAATTTTATTTCATTTTATTATATTTTGGTCTAAACGTGTTTTCCATGTGGTAGGCTTTGGCGCTAGGCCTTAAGGAAAAAAAATTCTCAAAAATTGAAGGGCAACAATGTAATCTCCTACTTTTAATTCGGCTTTGGTCAAAAGTCGTGGACATAAATGTAATTGTTAACATTAGCTACTTGATATAAATGTTAGCTACTTAAGAAAAATCGAGAGAAGATGCCCCTTCATCTTTAACTTTAAAGTTTAACTCCTAAAGCCAATTCTTTTAACATGTCAACTTATTTCTACTAAATTTGAAGGTTTGCTAGATTGAAGCTTATAGAAATGTTCACCACTATTTTAGGCCATTATGTTATATTGCTGATCTTATGTTATTGGCTTCAATGTTGTTCTTTATATAGGAACTGTGAGATTATGCCATCTTTGTAAAACTAATGATAAACTTTACTATTCTAAGTTCTAACTTTAAGCAGGAGTACGGATCTCTGTATGTGCATTTTGGAGCATTGGTTCTTGAATTAAGTCCCCGGACTGTAGAGTAGCCCATAACAAGAACCCGGAGCATGTTCGTTGGTCTCCACCAGCTCATGGGTGGATACAGATAAATGCATATGCTATGTTGCCCAATCACAGCTCTTATGGAGCAACCGCAGCAGTGTTACGTGACTATACATGACTGATATTGGCTGGGAAAGAAAGGGTATTGACATATCATCGGGGGTGGTGGTTGCAGAAGCTCAGGCGGGGAACAGATTGAACTACAATTGGCGAAGGGGATGGGGTACAACAAAGTTATTTTGGAAGGGGATGCGAAAAAGGTTAGCAACGTACTCAAAATCCAGCATGTTGATATGTCTACTCATGGCGCACTCGCTGACTCTGTCAGCACCCTGCTATCTACTTTCCGAGAGACTAGAGTGACACACGTATGACGTGGCCAACCAGCTAGCTCGCCGTCCATGCCACGAGGTCACAACAAATGCCATGGGTTTTGTGAGCCTTCCATTCGAGTACATTTTAGATTGAGGCTGGTGAAGGATTTTAGATAGAGATTTGTAATATGCACCAGTAGGTCCTCTTTGTTTTCCTTTCTTTTAGATGAAAGAATGCAACCTAAGTTTTACTAAGAAACAAAAGGTTATATGATGTTGTAAATATATTCCTAATTTTTTACACCTGTTTTTGTTCCCAGAAAAAGAAACTCATTAGGCTATCTCCAGCAGTTCAGCCTCAACTTGGGGCTCAACTCTGCCACATCAGCATTTCACTAATCTCATCCCCAACACAAAAAAGATGCTCCACCAATTCAACCCCTCTCATCTCATTGTTTTATAATTTTAATCATTTCTTATTTAATTCTATTCTTCATTTTATTTCAAATTTAATTAATTACTTGTAACGAAATAATTAATTTTAAAAATTAAAATAATACTTTAATTATAAAAAATAGGTGAAAGTAATAATTAAAACTTCTATGTTACAATTCCTATGCAATATATAAGTTCTACTCAAATAAACAAAACAAAGAAATTAATAAAAAGTCTAAAAATTAAAATAATACTTTAATTATAAAAAATAGGTGAAAGTAATAAATAAAACTTCTATGTTACAATTCCTATGCAATATATAAGTTCTACTCAAATAAACAAAACAAAGAAATTAATAAAAAGTCAAGAAAATTAAATATTTAGTTACAATTAATTATATAAAAAAAATACATATAGTTTGGTAAAACCAGGAATCGAACTTGAGATGCACAGCAAATTCCTAAATATCCACTACGCCAAACGACCTGATGGAATAATGTGTGCGAAAGAAATTATATCTTATATAAGAAATGAATTAAAAAATTTTAAAAAAAAGCAATTAACTGCTCAGGCGCGCCTCAACATTTGAGGCACGCCTGAGCAGTCAGGCGCTGCTGGAGTGAACTCAGCGCCTGACTTGGATGCTCAGCTCCAGCACTCATCCCTTGCTGGAGCTAGCCTAAGTTCAATTAGATTTGGATTTTGGATTGTCTCAATTTTGCTTGACGCCTGGATCTCAAGGAGTGCCAAGAATGACCAAAATGGAAAGAAAATTGTACCGGATGGTTAATATAAATGACTAGAATAATTACAAGTTCGATCTTATGCATGAGATCAAAATCTACCTTTGGATGAGAAAGTCACGGACTTTGGCTCACAAGTCATATCCAGACTAGTTTCAAATATCCGCCAGAGCTAATCTATAGTATTTAATTTCCACTCGTATGGACATCCTAAATGAAGTTGTAATCAGACACGAATTCCACACCTTTCTATCAAGTCGAGCTTTAAGATGATTTGCCCAATTTGTTCCGGTCTCAAAAGAAACAGTAATTGAAACACATCTCTCTCTTACGAGGTACTAGCTATGTTCTCCGTTCTTTTAAAAGCATGTTAAGGGTTGATTTATCTAACATTAAGAATGTTAGTAAAATATTTGAATTACTTAAGATCTTCAGCAAAGAAAGTGATGAAAATGTTCAATTACGAAAAATAGTTGTATAGTGTGCTTGTGTGTTTTTTCCACCGGCCGATATCTAAAACTCAAGTTCAATTATTAGAAACATAATGCATACATGTATGAACATAAGATGCCTCAGTCCCTCAAATCATACATTTCATGTCTTTTTCCAGAGTACGGTATGAGTACCATGGTCTCTATGGAAGGGGATGTATATAGCTTCGGTATTCTTTTACTGGAGATATTTACTGGCCGAAGACCAACTGATGAAGCATTTAGTGATTCTTCAAGCCTCCGCGATTTCGTTAGAAATGCATTGCCAGGCCAAGTGATGGAAATTGTGGACTCCGACCTTATACAAGAATACGGTGATTAGTTTCAGATGAATGATAAGATTGCGAAATGTGTAGTGTCCGTACTTGAGATCGGGTTGGCATGTTCAAATGAATCTCCAGGAGGCCGGATGTTGATGTCTGTTGTTGTGATGTTGTCAATGAATTGCATAAACTTGCCATTGTGACTTCATCATGATTCACTTCAGTTGTTGTGCAAATGAATGTCATGAACATATATACAAAAATACAAGCTTATAAAAATATATTGAGAATTGAGATATAAAACATCATCTATTTGTTGGGCTATTTTATTGAACACATCTGCACAACTACATCTAAGAACATGGGGTTGAAGCCTTGAATGAATATTGTTGTATTGATCTTAAAAAAATATTCCCGTCTTTCACTTCTTGCTTTATCTTAATTTAAAAAATATTAGTATCATATAGTTTGTGTATTATATATTATTAATAAAGTAGTGATGATAAAGTAAACAACGAAATAATAAAATTAGTGACTCGTAATAAAAAACAATCTCATTTAAGTTGGAAAGTTTGTAACGTGACGTAAAATAACTGAGTTTTTGTTGGAACGGATTGGATTGTGAATAGGAAGCACTAAACTGCAGGAGAGTGCAGACGTATGGTATAAGGCCAGTTTATGGACATTGTTAAGGAATGGGATGATGTTTGAAACTCAATCAAATGTCGTATATGCACGCCATCTTAGTACTAAGTTTAATAATTTGTCCAATTGAAATGTCACCCTCGCGGATTCATATACATCGAAATTATATAGCATCTAGGATTCCTATTATCCTATATACTCCTCACTCACTCAAGTCACAAGTGTGTGTGTGTGAAATGGAGAATTCCAACACGACTTTCATGTATTAACATAAAAAAATGAAAAATTAAAAACGTTATTCCTTCAGACCATTCATCTGCTAAATCGATCAATTTACGGATAAACGTTATTCCTCTAGACCATTCATCCTTTAACAATGGTATGGTTGTTCTTCATACTAGTTTGATTTTGATCAAAGTGAACTCCCTTCTGGATGGTATCTTTTTCGACGGATGACATGTTTCTCATTGTAGGTAGAGTTCAGGGAGTGGAGTGTACCTGAACTCTACCTACAATGAGAAACACCCATATACTTGTACAATTATGTTCGTTTAATTTATATAAAAAAAAAAAATTGTTCCCAAAAATCAAAAGGTTAATTAACGATGATAAGGGATAAACAAATAAGAGTTTCCACACATAGCGAGTGGAGTGTTGTAAGCTCGGATCTTTAAGAAAAACGAGTTAAAAATGATCTCAAACTTAAGCTCGAGTAACTTATAACAAACTTGAGCTCGGAAATTACTGAGACTTAACGAGTCTTATTTATTGAAAATATTGAAAACAAATATAAAATTATAAAATTGTTAAAATAATGAGCATTAGCGAACTTTATCATCCTCGGCTCGTTAGTTTCAATGATCACAAAACGAGACTCGAACTCGGTTCGTTTACCTTATCACCAATGGGCCGAGTCGAACCGAATAATCGTTAAGGTTCAGCTTGTGTAATAGCACTAAGTGTGTCCTTGCATTAGTACATATTCGTCACATACATTTTTTACTAATTGTTGGGAAAGTCCACTTATAAGTGGCCTTTTCGAAAAGTCCACTCAATATTGTTGATGTTAATGCCAAAATAAGTGATGTTTATTATAAAATATTTGATGTTTATGATTGAATAGTTTATAATTTATAAATAGTTGATGTTAGTGATATAATAGTTGATGTGCAATGTAAATAGTTTATTATTTCATAACAAAATAGTTGATGTTTAATGTAAATAGTCGATATTTCATGGTAAACCGTTGATGTATTGCAAAATAATTGATGTTTATTGAAAAATAGTTGATGTTTATTGTAAATAATTGATGTTTATGTTAAAATAGGTGATGTTATATTAAATAGATGATGTTTTTTAGTAGGCTTTTCGAAAAGACCACATATAGTGAACTCTCCCAAAAGTTTCTCTACATTTTTAAATTTTAAGCGTATCCGTGCATTCTAGGTGTAGATGTATCGTGTTAGACAAGCTCACAAGCTGAAACTCACTAAAGAATACCACACGTACACGTAGGCAGAGTACGTGTATGCAAGATATGAACTGCCGTATAACACAATACAAGCTCACACCATAAACGATACCTCCCACCGATTGAGTTGTCATAAAGCTAATACGTTCAAAGTAGATCACGCGAATAACGATACCTCTCACCGCTTAAGACCGAGATTCCAGAAGCTTGTCCAACAGTCAAACTCCAATTATTACCAAGATCTTATGGTAACTCCCAAGATTACATCGTGTCTCTAATCAGATACTCTTCTCGTGAATAGTGATGGTACGTATCAGAGTATTTCGCTCATGCCCAAGCTTGAGTTCGAATCTCTGCGGAGACTGTCTTCACCCATATGTAATTCCACTCGATTGGTCTTCCTAAATAAGGTTGAAATCGACCTTCCTAAATAAGACACCACCCAGTCTCGATCAATATACTATACATCATTTCCGTTAGTTTTAAAATCGATTGCACTTTAAGAGATAATATCACATCAACAAGACGTGTGTTGCTAAGTTCAGCATAAACAAATGTGTTAGCAAAATAGAGAGGTTCGGAATTAATTAGTGATCGAATCGTTACACATTACTAATAAAATAGTTTGATTAAAAAATAATAAAATAGTAAGGTGCATGAGTGCCATGTGGAGTGAGTGACCCTAATAAGAACAAAATAGGAAAAACGAAGAAGGCATGGGCATGGTCACGTAAATGATGCAAAGAGAAGTGAAGAAACGTGAATAAAGCATAGATGTAGTTAGACAAATATGAGGATGACTTACTTTTTACCATTCTAAATTTACTTACAACATTATTTACTAAAATTGGATTGGATTTTATCCGGTTAAAATATCATTTTCAAATTCCATGGCATGTTATATTCTGCGAGAAATTTCTAAACTGAAATGAATTGAATTGAAGTATAAATTTGAAGGGCGAATTACATATAGTACCCCTGCTAGATATTCCAATTACAGATTAGTCCCTACTGTTTAAACAAATACAAAGAAACCCAAAACAGTGATAATATATAGATGATAAAACAATTACAAATAAACCCAAAATATGGACTAATTTGTAATTATTTTGGATTTATTTGTAATTGTTCAAACAGTGGGGACTAATCTGTAAAGTGGTCATCTAGCAGGGGTGGTATATGTAATTTAAACACTTATTTTCAATATCTAAAACTAAAGTAAACTGAACTGAACTGAACTATCTGATATATATGAACTGAACTGGGGCTGAATTTCTATTGAAAATAATAGAGCCTAAGAGCATTCACATCAGTTTCCTTATAAAATATCAACTAAAACTTCCTCTAACTCTCTCCCTATAAAATTTTACACACGTATTCAGTAATGAAATAAAATCAGATTCCCTATTTTATACATAAAATTCAAAAATAATTAATCGGTTTATAAAAAGTACACTGGAAATTATTTTAGGGGATTCTTAAATCTTGGCACGTGGAAAGAATTCCCTAAATTTTTCCTGCGGGCTCATCAAATTTAGGGAATCTGCTGCACTGCATTTTGTCACTTTTTCTCGATTTTGTGCCAATATTTAGGCACAAAATCCATTTTAGGTGAGCTGATGTGAATGCTCTAAGGCTCACTTATTTTCAACGTCGATTCACTTTCATTCAGTCGAGTTCAGTTCAGTTTTATGTATAATTAGCTCAAATTTATACTTCAATCCAATTCAGTCTAAGAATTCTTAGCCGAATCAAATAGAACCTAAGGGAATGTTAATTTTTGTTTCATTTGATTAAAGTTCGATGTTTAAGTTGGCCTATCAATTGAAATTTATAATTCAAATAAATCCATTTCGATTTATATATTTGTACTGTATAGGCGTTAGAACTTACAGTAGGACTTTCATTTCTGACTAATGCAATTTCCTCATTTCAAGAAGAAGAAAAGAAAGAAAGAGACACAATCTATATATGCCAGTGTGTTATTTTCATCTTAAATTCAATTCCATTAAGTTCAGTTCAACTAATTTCAGATTTATTTAATTGAAATTTATATTTGAAATAAATATATTTAAAGTTAATTAAATTCAGTTCAGTTATGAAATATTCATATGAATAAACTATCCCTGTCAATTCCAAACAATTGATTAAAGTTCACAGATTCTTATATATTAGACACGTTATATAACATACATCAAAATAGGGTACATGTTAATAGGGTTAATTAATATCAACATATTTTTTTACGGGTTCGTCGAATTTGGGTACGTATAACGGACCGAATTAGACAATGGGACGCTGCTTTTTTATCTGTATGGATTCCAGTACGAGGCTACTACATAGCTGAAACTAGATACGAACCTATCGTTTTTTTGTCTGCATGTATATTATAAACAATTGAATCATATCACTTTAAAACTATAAAAATATTATGTGGCCCCCCATTTGACACTGTAGGATATTCCAGCCGGGGCTACTTTTCATTTGGATCTTGAGAGGTACTTTTAGAATTTTGAATGGAAGAAAAGGGGGGCGGATCATCACTTTGCATCTTCTAAAAAATCTGAAACTGCAATTATTGGTTCTAAACAATCTGAAAGGGGGCGGATCTTTACCACTTTAGTTCGTCAAACGTTGCAAGGCTAAAAATTTCGAATTCTAAAACGATAACGAAAATACGCCAACAACAGTGATTTTTTTTCAATCTTTATCAGACATGGACGGACTGGTATTTTCGATTTTACAATTTTTTCGATCTATATCTAGATTTTTCGATCTGTATCAATCTTTATAAAAGATAAGCTACCAGGGACTGCCGAACGTTAACGTAGTTTCGATTTTACAATTTTTTCGATCTATATCTAGATTTTTCGATCTGTATCGATCTTTATAAAAAATAAGCTACCAGGGACTGTCGAACGATAACGGGGATATCATGGGAGGAGCTATTTCATGTGTCTAGCTGATATCGAAGTATATAGCTCGCACCGACTTCGTCAACCGTTGGAAGGCTATAAATTTCGAATTCAAAAGCGAATATAAGCTAACAACGATATATCGTGATTTTTCAATCTTTATCAGTCATGGACGGACTGGTATTTTCGATTTTACGATTTTTTTCGATCTATATCTAGATTTTTCGATCTATAGCGATCTTTATCGAAAATAAGCTACCAGGTCTTGCCCAACGTTAACGTATTTTCGGTTTTACGATTTTTTCGATCTATATCTAGATTTTCGATCTGTACCGATCTTTATCGAAAATAAGCTACCAGGGCCTGCCGAACGTTAACGACGATATCATTGGAGGAGCTATTTTATGTGTCAAGCTAATATCGAAATATATAGCTCGCACCGACTTCGTCAATCGTTGCAAGGGCTGTAAAGTTCGAATTCGAAATCGAAAATAAGCTACCAGTGATATATCGTGATTTTTCGATCTTTATTAGGCATGGACGTGCTAGTATAGGTGGTTTGACAATTTTTTCGATCTATATCGTGATTTTTCGATCTGCCCCGACCTTCATACTGTTCAGGTTGAGTGTAAAAAATGGAGGCGGTAAACAGTGAATTGGTAAAGTAGTCTTCTTGAGTCCACAATATTATATTCCAAACAATAATTTTATATTAATCCATTATGTACCCAAAAACAATTAAATAGAACAATAGCCGACACCATAGCCTGTTGGTAGGCATGTAGCTTATTTGGGTGTTTGAAAGGTCAAGTGTATCTGGATAGGGTGTTTTCAGCTGGATGTGTATGCAATTGGGCTGCTGATGTACTGGGCTTTGGGGTGAAAAAAAAAGTCCGGCTTGGGACCTCAACCCATCCGTTTTGTGTAGTTACAACTAGGGCTGCTTGGGACCTCAACCCATCCGTTTTGTGTAGTTACAACTTACAACCAATAAAGCCCATTTGTTTACAACCCTTGTATGACATTAGTTACACTTACTATCTCCACGATTTTTTACAATTGAATGACAAAATATAAAATTGAATATTCAAATTCATATTTAAAGTGTGAGGTAATCAAACTTTGGAATGTGACATTAGTTTAGTGTCTTTTAATCCACTGAGAAAAAAAATTACCCGATGAAAATGAGATAAAAAAGATCAACTAGTGTAAAGCACAAGGTTTTCACCTTCGTGGATTCCAAGGGGGCTAAAACGAACAAAACTCAAAGCACATTAAGTGAGTGTTTGCCATTGATTTTCAGAATTGATTTTAACCTGATTTTGCTTAAAGTGGTATAGATTTGCTTTTGAAAAAAAGTTGTGGGTGTTTGCTAATTAGGAAAAAAAAAACAGTCTGGAGTGCTTTAAGCAGGAAAAAACAAGTCTTAGGCTGCTTCTCCTGCTTTTTTTTAGAGAAGCAGAAGCAGAAGTTGTGAAATAAAACACTACATTTCTGCTCTTTTTTTTTTTTTCCAGAAGCAGAGAAGTGTTTTTCTTAAGTAATGTCAAACACTACCTAAACTGGCTTTATGCGTTACAAATTCCGTCACCTTCGTCTCTAGAACCTTGTATTTGTCCCTTTCTCATTTTTCAGTGGGCAAATTCCATACTTGAATGGTTTCGTTTTGTATAGCTTTCTTCTTTTTTTTAACAGTTGAGTTTTGCTTTGATTTTGTGTTTATAATAGTTTTCAAATTAACTTGTAAAATATAGAGAAGAATTGTTAAATGCTTACAGAGGGAAATGAAAATACTAAACTACATAAGAAGTCCAACAAAGGAAATCAACCAAACATATCGTATAGAAGTGTAACGAGTGCCAAAAGGTTTTAATTACGAAATAAGTGATAATTTCAAGTAAACGAGCCAAGTCACCCGCCGAAAAAGAAAGACACCTAAATAGGAAGGGATTTGGATTAGGATACAGTTAACCCCATAACAGTCGTACCACTTTTATTTTACGAGGTATGAAAAGTTAACTCAAAACCGAAATCGAACTTGCTAAAGAGGACGTTGTGAATGCACATGGAGGGGAGGAGACGATCAAGTAAGCAAGTACGGAGTAAAAAGCAAACACATAGATATACTGGTAGGGTGCCTTACGGGCCGGTACACTTCCAAAGCTGGACTTTCAGAAAAAGGATAAACAGTAATAAGTGTAAAGTTGACCAAAAATTTGTACATTTTGGTCAGCAATTTGTACATTTTGGGTGTGGTTATGTTTTAATTTGTGTAAAATGTACAGAAAAATTTGTACATTTCAGCACATAATGTACAAATTATCAGAAAGTGCCTTTTTTTGTAAGTTTTAAAAAATGATAGGTAATTTTTTGAAAGTATGTGTGTTGACCTAACCTTTTTTTAATTTTCTCATACTGGTATACAATGTAGCCAATACTAGGCCCAACCCACCTACTAGGCCCAAACCACCAAGCATCGCACTAAACCGACCTAACAGGGAACTCGTCGCGAGAAAACAAGTACATGGAGTGGGGATGTCAATACAGACTTTGATAAATAAAAAATAAATAAATAAAAAACTCGATTTGGATTCGATTCAGATTGAATGGATCCAAACCAAGGTTAGAACCATCTAAACGATTTGACACCAATAATGAATATGTTTCGATAATTTTTTGTTTTTAATAAATAATCGAAAATTACACAATTTATCAAAATAAAAATAATATAAAGCTTATAAAAAAGTTTAACAATAACATGAATATGTTTCATATGTATAACACTTGACGCGGAAATAATATAAAATTGATAGTAGAATATTATCTGTTTTTTTCAGTTGATGATTTCGAAACTTAACTGAATTTAAGTTGAAAATAACAGAGCAAGAGCAAGTCAATTTTGGTGTCATTCTAATTAGAGATTTCCTAATATAATTAGAATTAGAACTAGGGTAATAATTGTTTTTTCTTAATATAAGCCAATTAGAGGTAGGATACCTTTTCCTAATAAAATTGGTAGTATAAGAATAAACTAGTATAAATAACGTAGTAATTGAGTTTATAGCCTCATAATTCATAAAAACCAGAGACGCAAAATTACCGGCGCCGTACGAAGGTGAAGTAAAAAAGCAGAGGATTATTGAATTGAGGTAATTATAGCTACTCGTTCGTTAATTAATTGTACGTTAGTATCTAATAACACAAATTGTACGTTTGCCGTGCCGGCATCAATTTGATCGTGTTTTCTCTCAATTACATTATCCGTGACCTAGTTTCGATTTCAATTTCTCTGAATAATTAATATGGTGTGTTTATTTTTTTTATAGGAAAAAAGAAAACAATGGGAGAAAGGGTCGAGGAGGAACGTAAGATTTCTGATCCGCCTTTGTTACCACGCGAACCGTACACTTGGCTCATAACTACCGGACTCAATAATAAGGCTGATGTATCGTTTTATAGCATATTAGAAGATCGTTACCACATTAGGTCTTTTCCAGAATTGCATGATAAGTTTATTCTTTGTTGCTATGGTGGATGGTTGGTTCTCGTGGACAAAAGCTCATTAGAATATTCGATTCTCAATATATTGACCATGGAGAAATTTCAGCTCCCTGAAATTCCTGATTACTGGAGGCCAAAATGTGTTTTATCATCAACAATAATGGATAAAACCTGTCGAGTAATCTTTTTCCAGCATGAAGGAGGAGAAGGAGAAGCAGTAACAGTCAAATCCCGTTCGTGCAACCTTGGTGATACTGAATTTATCGAGCGAGATTTCATTTATGATGGTTGCCGATATATAAACGGTAATGGGAAACTTTATGCCCTGGATCATGGTTTCAATCTGATGGTGTCTGATTTTTCAGATCCTGACCTTCATCCTCAACAAGTTGTTAATGGAGAATCAATTGGATACTTAAAAGACGCTTTATTCACCCCTCAAGGTAGTTATCTGGTTGAATCTTGCGGGGAGTTGTTGCTTGTTGTTATTTTTTATTACGGAGTGGGAGCGGTGGATGGGGTTTATGATGTTAAAATCTTTAGAGCGGACTTGAGTAGAAGGGAATGGATGAATATGAAAACATTAGGTGATAGAATTCTTTTCCTGGATTGCGTTTATTCCATTTCATCACCGGCGTCGGCCTGTGGGTTGAAAGGCAATGTAGTGTGTTGGACTGACTATAGACCTCACATGTACATGTACGATGTAGAAGATCAGAGCATCACCATGAAATTGCCGTGTCCTATTGCCAGTTCCAGGTTGAGTACTAGACTATTTTGGGTATCAGTCCCAGTTCCAGGCAAGGAGGAAATGCCACAAAGCACATGTGGTAATTCTTTGTTTGAAGCCTCTCCAGCCGAACTGAAACTGCAAGTTGAACGGGTAAGCATATTTAATTTACATAATGACCATTAACATTTGTTTATATACAATATGCATGTGTATCTTTTTTCAGTTATTTCTTTTTATTAACATGATGCCATCTATATGTCTGCAGAAAGAAGAAACCGACATGATTGGCGGTTGGACAATAGTCGAAAGAAACAGTTTGTGGGCAGATATGCCTCAGGACCTCCTCAAAAATATATTATCACGACTTTTTGCCGGTGACAGAATTACATCTCGATTAGTATGTAGATCATGGTATTTAGAAGTATCGTCTTCAGTGACCACTGATCAGTTAGGAGCTACAAATAAAATTCAAGACTACTCCCCATTTTTAATTTGCTCAGACTACAAAATACACCATCCAATTTATGGTAAACTACTCCGCACAGGCTTCTGGGATATACCAGATGGTAATGTTCGAGCGGCACGTTATGGTTGGTTACTCATGCAAGAAAAATATTCACTGACACTATTTTTCTATAATCCATCAACAAAAGAAACAATACGACTTCCTGAATGTGATGCAGTTCAAATCTACTGGACACTATGTTTCACTGCCCCGCCAAGTTCAGATGATTGTCTAGTTGTTGCGGGCGTATCTACGTGGGATGGCCTAGATAGTATATGCGTTTTGAGATGCGGAGACGAGGATTGGACTGCTCGGGAAATAAAAATAGAGTACATGTCATTTATGTTTTCATATTGCACTTGCATCCTCTACAAAGGTCTCTACTATTTTCTTGATAATCACGCAAAGCTTTTGATTTATAATTCTAAGAAAGAAAAGATATATTTCAAGGAAGCACCGAAATGTGTCTCCCAGGTCATCAAAAAAGGTGGAGATCAATACATGTTAGAAAGCGACGATGGAAATTTAATGGCAGTGTTTGTGAGCAAGGATGGAAGCTCAGTATACACATGTCGGTGGAATGTATCAAAGATGGCATGGCAAATACTAGAGAGCTTAGGAAACAAAATGTTATTCGTAAGCCGTCCATATTCTTTATGTCAAAGGGCAACAGTGAGTGGAACAGGGAACAAAATATACTTTCCAAGACTGGTTGGTGACGATAAAATTTTATTCTATTCCCTTGCCACCAAGAAGTATCATACATTCGACATGGGCACCAGCTATCCCAACTTTTACGGATCAAAATTCTATACCAAATATCAGGGTTGTTGGTTCATGTCTTAGCAACATAGATTATTTTACATTTAAGTTTAGCTTATTTATTTGTATTCGAATTCCATTGTTATTTATAATTATATAGTTTATATGAAAAAGCATCTTTTCGATTTTTGTAATTTTATCCATGGGATGCATCTTAGCAATGATTTAAATAACGTAATAAAGCAACCAAATACACATTAAATCAACCAAATACACAGCTCAGTTGATAAAGCGTTTCACTTCCAACTAATAGGTTGGGAGTTCGAGTCACCCCTTTGCCGTTTCAAAAAAAAAAAAAGTTATATCCATAGTGCCTTGTTTTTATGTATAGTGTATACTCGAGTTTTTTTTTGGTTGGACAATTGAAATGCCAATACTGTCCCTGCAAAACTGGTTAGACTTTTTTTTGAATCACAAAACTGGTTAGACTTAGACACCATTCTTCTGTGTTTTCGTCCTTGAGCATCCATTGCCATAGAAGGTGCTATTCTATTTCGAGTTTTATCCAAGTTTTTTATTTTTCTTTTCGACTTCCCCTTCTTCATCTTTCCGTTTGCCGATCTGGAGCGGAAGGGAGGCATTGAATTTGTGAACGATGGTTTGTTTGGTTTGTGCGCGGAAGCTGTTTGGGGAAATGCCTGCGAAGGATTTCATGTCTAGAAATTTGCTGATTGATGCGTAGCGTATGCCAAGGATGGTGGTGATAAGGCTTATTGATGCCAACTACCAGACGTCTGTTGTATGCAATGCAGGCATCAAAGCATGATTGTTGTAGCTAGAACCATACAGAAAAAAAAAAGAAAAAAGAAACAGAGCCAAACGGGTACCTCTAGTGCTGGGATAAAGTCTGATTGGAACTGGGTGTGGAGACTCAAGGTCCCAAACAAAATTCGTATCTTTGTTTGGAGAATGTTACGAGATAGACTCCCTACTAGGCAGAATTTGTGTAAGAGGCGCGTCATGGATGATGATACGTGTCCTGTCTGTTTGTCGCATTGTGAAACAATGATGCATATCTTATATGACTGCCCATATGCACGTCTTTGTTGGGCAGTATCTTCATTACCTATGAGTTTTATTGCTACTGATCAGATTATGATCGATGAATGGATTCAGCAGGTACGAACAGGGTGCGGTGATGAAGAGATGACAACTTTTGTGGCATTGTGTTCGCGAATATGGTCCAGTCGAAATCAGGTTGTACACCATAGCAGCCCGTTTGATGCACAGGAATCACACAGCTTCGTATCCAGGTATTTGGCAGCGTATAAGGCAGGATGTAACATGTATCGAAGACCAGGTAGTACAGCAACCGAACAACAAGTGTGGCAGAGCCCTGAACCTGATAAAATCAAAGTGAATTTTGACGGGGCATGGAAGCAGCAATCAGGCGCAACAGTAGGGATAGTTGCGCGAGACAGTACAGGCCGAGTCCTTATGTGGCAACGACAAAAGTATCCTTTCATCGGATGCCCGGAAGATGCCGAATGTATGGCGCTACGAGATGCTATACAACTTGCAATTGAAGCCCAGTTTCAAGAAGTTACATTGGAAGGTGACTGCAGCATGGTTTTGAAGAAAGCACAGGATTCGGAAATGTGCTTAGCTTCAAATGGAAGCATCATAGAAGAAATTAAGTCTTTAATTCCGTCTTTTCATTCTTGTGATTTTAGTTTAGTTCGACGATCCGCTAATTGTCTAGCTCATGAGTTAGCAAAGAATGTAAGCGAAAATAGTCGAGGTATGTCTATCTTGCCGGAGGATATACCGGATGTACGTTGATTTATTTGATGATATGAATCAGTTTTTCACCTCAAAAAAAAAAAGCATGATTGTTGAGACAACCAAATCCTCTGAGAACCATAAAGCTCATGTTTTGGGGCATTCTGCTTCAAGGTGAGTGATTGCAATTGCATTGCAGACAAGAACTTGTCATTGTTCGAATCCGGAGAATA
>JAYMSL010001711.1:0-16251 GCA_036897195.1 Plantago coronopus
AATTCAAATAACATAAACTCTAGTATTAATAATTAAAAATAAAGTTTGCAAAACTATTTTAATAATAACCAAAAAATCTATTATTAGTAAATTTTTACAAAATCATACTTACCTTAAGATTTCTAGTGTATTAGTCTAAATTTAGTATAAGTAAAGAACAGATTGAAAAAAAAAATCAAGTAAACGGTTTGGAAAAAATATAGTGGGAGGAAATTTAGACCAAAAGTTCTATTATTAGTAAATTAAAAGAAATGAGAAAGAAACGAAGTAAACGGCTTGGAAAAGAAAGTAGTGGGAGAGATATTGGGATGGGACTATCAACTAACTCTATTTAGATACTTAGAATAAGTAGTAGACATAACCAAGCAGACGAATGCCAACCCATTGGCACGAGCCACGTCACTTATTTACAACATTGTCCATTTGATTTCAGTAGAGTGCCTCTAAATCAACACGAAGGCTCAACTTCACGAACAAATACTTCCAATTTACATGGTAATGATTGCTTTATGTTCAACTAAATAAACGTACTGCTCTCTGTCACTCTACTACTCCTTCGATTACCTGCTTTCACTAATTCTACTTCACATTTTCCAAACAGAAAATGTTGGAGAACATCTTTCACAGAATGCAGGCTCACCACATGAGCATAACACTTCCCGAGTAAATACTTTCAATAGACATGGTAATGCCTGATCTCTATTAACCCAAATAAACATACTGTCTCCTCCCACTCAGTCAATGCTTTCTCTAACTGTTTTCACTCATTTACATGACATTTTGCAACAGAAAATGTTGGAGAACATCATTCATGCAATACAGGATCACCTCCTGACCATACCATTCACCTGCAAAATTCTGAAGATGACAATGCTGACCAGCCTCTTCCTAATTCTGATTATCTACCTAATATAGCAAGAGATTTTGTGGAAACACCGGGGTTCCAGGTCTTGGAATTGAGACATCCAACTATCTGTCCATTCTGTCAAGCACGGTTATTCGAAGGTGAAAAGGAAAGTTTCTGTTGCAGGAATGGAAAATCTCTTCTACCTGCAATTCCAGTTCCTCAAGTGTTGCACAATTTGTTCACTGATCAAACTCCTGAAGGGAGGACATTTAGAAAAAATATACGTGCTTATAACCACGTATTCTCTTTCACCTCTATGGGAGTAAGATTAGATGAGCAAATTACAAATGCTCCTGGAGTTCACACATTTAGAGCACATGGATCTGTTTACCATAGAATTGGTTCATTACTGCCCACTGCTGGCAACAGGCCAAGATATCTTCAAATGTTCATTTATGACACAGAACATGAGACTACAAACCGTCTACAAGAAAGAAATAGTTTGAATCCACATTTGTTGGAGAAGATAAAGTGCATATTAGATGATCACAATCCCTTTGTTAGACACTGTCGTCAGCTTGCTCAGAATCCAGCTATTACCCGATGTCAACTACTCATTAAAAGTAGACCAGCCGAAGAGAGGCAATATGTTATTCCTACTGAATCTCAGGTAGCAGCTATCATCTGTAATGATGCTGACCTTGATCATGCCACGAACAGGGATATTGTTGTTCAAACAACAGGAGGCCAACTGATCAGTGTCAAGGAATTTGCTGGTTATTACGATCCACTGCAATATCCACTGTTACTTCCTTATGGAACATATGGATGGGATATCAACAGTCGAACTATTCATGGTCAAAAAATTACATGTTGTGACTACTACTCATATATGCTACAAGTAAGTACTCTTTCACATATGATTTTCTTTTCCAATTTTATATCTCTACTAATATCTACCAATTTCTCCACAAATATTTCAGATTAGGCCAAACCCCAGCATTTTGCTACATGCTGGTAGACTGTTGCATCAGTATATCGTTGACAATTATGTCAAGATTGAAACCCAGCGATTGACCTACATTAGAACTCATCAAGATACAATTAGAGCAGAGTTATACCAAGGCCTACAAGATTGTCTCCATGCCGGTGAAATAGATGCATGTAAGACAAAAACATCATTATTTTTATCTATTAATTGTTTAACTAAATTTTTACCAGCTCCAAATTCTAAGCACTTTTACATCATATACATTTACAGCAAATGTTGGGAGACGCACTATCCTCCCTTCCTCTTTTAATGGTTGTGATAGAGACATGTACCAACGCTTCCAGGATGCTATGGCAGTTGTCCGAAAAATGGATAAACCAGATTACTTCTTGACAATGACTTGCAATCCAAATTGGAAAGAGATACAAGATGAACTACTCCCAGGCCAAAAACCACAAGATCGGCCTGATTTGTTGACGAGGGTATTCCGTGCTAAATATGAAAAGCTCAAACATTTTCTCTACAAGAAGCATATTTTCGGAGTCTGCATTGGACATGTGCATGTTGTTGAATTCCAAAAGAGAGGCCTCCCCCACACTCATATTTTAATAATGGTGCATGAAAACGACAAGCCGCGAACTCCAGATGACTATGATCGTTTTGTATGTGCTGAAATACCTATCAAAGAGGAACAACCGTTGCTCTATGAAGCTGTCCTCAGACATATGATTCATGGTCCTTGCGGAATTATGAATGATAAAGCTCCATGCATGAAGGATCGCACTACATGTAAAAAAAACTTCCCAAAGCAATTCCAGCCTTCCACGATACAGGGCAATGACTCTTACCCACTTTATCGACGTCGTGATGACAACAGGTCCATCCCTTTGGATACAAACGGGAACAAACGAGTAGATAACAGATGGGTGGTTCCGTATAATCCTTGGCTTCTTCTCAAGTTTAATTGTCATATCAATGTGGAGATTTGTAGCAGCATAAAGAGTATCAAATACTTATATAAGTATGTTCACAAAGGTCCTGATTGTGCAGACATCGAGCTTCGTGGAGGTTCAAATTATGATGAAGTTAAGAAGTATGTGGATGGCAGATATATATGTGCTCCAGAAGCATTTTGGAGAATTTTTAAATTCCCAATTACTCAAATCTATCCTATCGTACACCGATTGCAGTTGCATTTGCCAAATATGCATTTAGTTCACTACAACAGGAACAGTGGGGTTCCCCATATAGTCAATGATGAGCGAAATACCCGCACTATGCTAACAGAATTCTTCAAAGTTTATGAAGAAGGGACAGAATCCGTCAAATACCTCTATGTTGAGTTCCTACTAATTCTAAGGAGATAAACAAAGTTAGGTATCAGTCCCATTTTTGCAGTTACCAATTTAAATTCCAAAATTTAATCGGCAAACAAAAACAAAACTGTCGCTCAGTAGCGCCTTCTTCCAACATCTACACAACGCATTGATCATCTTCGAAGCCACAAATCTCCTTATCCTAAATCTTTAACATCCACCATCAACACATTCAATTCCGTTCTGCATCACTCAAGCTACGAATCTGCTCAATTCGTTCTCCTGGTATGTATAAAAGCATTGTTTCTCTCTATCTTATTATGCAGTCTTTCAGATTCTTTATATTTCAAGGTGTGTACACTATCTTACATAGCAATTACATTGCTACTGAATGGTTAACAAGAATAATCATCTACGTACTTGGTTATTGGTGTTCGATTCTTTCTTTGTTTTGCATTAATTTCAACCAACTCACCAGCTGTTTGTGAAAATGTGTCAGTCAATATATATTTTCAATTTCACATTTTTGCTTCCTCTTTAATTAATTCACTTTCTTTTACGTTTTATAATTCATGTTTCCAGCAGAATCTTGCATTTTTTGGGTGAACCTTAGTTTCATGGAAGTCTAATGGAGTTGTTTTTTGAGAATTGCAAATCATCCTTTATAACATGATCATCCATCTTTCTGCACATAACCCTTTGTGTAGTCATATCCAACATGATAATTCCCAAGAATAGCAGTGGAAAAAAAGTCATTACTACGTGTAACAATTGTCATCCTTTTGTAGTATTTTCTTTCATTTCTCAAAATACATCTCCATTACACTTCCATGCAATCAAATTTTGTACTTTCCTTCTCTTTAAATCTCACTTACAGAAGTTAATGAATGCTTTTTAGTTGAGTTTTGGTGAACTCAGTTTGGTACAGTCAGCTTTGAATTAGAATCTCAGGTAAAGAGGACAGTTACTTGATCATGCCGTCTGAATCTATGTAAAAGCTACAGTACAAAAAATATTATAAACTAGCAGGGCAGCTTATGCTCAAATTGTTTATATATTTAGAAACTGGTGTAAATGACTGCTACGAAGGAGAGGCTGAGTTATGCCAGGTTGTTAGTTGAAGTGCAGTCTGCTTTTAAACTTCCTGACTTTGTTTCTGTAAGAGGGCCAGATGGTATTCTTATTAAACAGCCTGTGGAGTATGAATATAGGTCAATACAATGCTTTGTTTGTGATCACTTCTGGCATATTAGTTCCAAATGTCCTAATAAAGATGAACAAGTTCAGACTCGGCAGGTTTGGCAGGTTTCTGATAAGTCTGGTAAAGGACAAAAAGTGCAGGATAAAGTGAATGATAATGATGTGGTTCATCCTTCTGTGATGTCTGTTTCTCATGGAAAGAGTCAGGAACTTCCTGCAGGAGGAGTCACATGTACAAAACATAGAAGAACTGATTTAAGGAGTCATATGTTTATCTTACTCCATTTGCTATATTCAAAATCAGTTCACCAATGCCGTCATTTGTTCTATAGTTGCTCTTCACAAAAACATTGCTACATTATTTTTGTCAACTTTTGGTTGCAAACAGATTTCCTGAAAGTATCATAATGGAGAACAACAATCCACTTTCGGATGATGCCGTCTCTGAAGTTGAGAGAGTTAGATCAAGATCTCGCGAGTTACAAAGACAGCGTTGGCGATCAATGACGCAAGCACAACGAGATTCCAGAAATGCTCGCAGGCGTGAGAATCGTAGAATGCAAAGAAATTCAACACTTAGAGGACACTCTGATGTGTATCAGCATCACTCAGGTTGTACTTGAAATCTACTTACCTCGAATCTACTGACTATAAAAGATACTATCTGTTTGTACTAAATAGAAACACTAATGGTTCACATACACAGGTACCCACACACTTGCTCATCATGACCAAGGAATACATAACCAAGCAGACGAATGCCAACCCATTGGCACGAGCCACGTCACTTATTTACAACATTGTCCTTTTGATTTGAGTAGAGTGCCTCCAAATCAACACGAAGGCTCAACTTCACGAACAAATACTTCCAATTTACATGGTAATGATTGCTTTATGTTCAACTAAATAAACGTGGTGTTCTCTGTCACTCTACTACTCCTTCGATTACCTGCTTTCACTAATTCTACTTAACATTTTCCAAACAGAAAATGTTGGAGAACATCTTTCACAGAATGCAGGCTCACCACATGAACATAACACTTCCCGAGTAAATACTTCCAATAGACATGGTAATGCCTGATCTCTATTAACCCAAATAAACATACAGTCTCCTCCCACTCAGTCAATGCTTTCTCTAACTGTTTTCACTCATTTACATGACATTTTGCAACAGAAAATGTTGGAGAACATCATTCATGCATTACAGGATCACCTCCTGACCATACCATTCACCTGCAAAATTCTGAAGATGACAATGCTGAACAGCCTCTTCCTAATTCTGATTATCTACCTAATATAGCAAGAGATTTCGTGGAAACACCGGGGTTCCAGGTCTTGGAATTGAGACATCCAACTATCTGTCCATTCTGTCAAGCACGGTTATTCGAAGGTGAGAAGGAAAGTTTCTGTTGCAGGAATGGAAAATCTCTTCTACCTGCAATTCCAGTTCCTCAAGTCTTGCACAATTTGTTCACTGATCAAACTCCTGAAGCGAGGACATTTAGAAAAAATATACGTGCTTATAACCACGTATTCTCTTTCACCTCTATGGGAGTAAGATTAGATGAGCAAATTACAAATGCTCCTGGAGTTCACACATTTAGAGCACATGGATCTGTTTACCATAGAATTGGTTCATTACTGCCCACTGCTGGCAACAGGCCAAGATATCTTCAAATGTTCATTTATGACACAGAACATGAGACTACAAACCGTCTACAAGAAAGAAATAGTTTGAATCCACATTTGTTGGAGAAGATAAAGTGCATATTAGATGATCACAATCCCTTTGTTAGACACTGTCGTCAGCTTGCTCAGAATCCAGCTATTACCCGATGTCAACTACTCATTAAAAGTAGACCAGCCGAAGAGAGGCAATATGTTATTCCTACTGAATCTCAGGTAGCAGCTATCATCTGTAATGATGCTGACCTTGATCATGCCACGAACAGGGATATTGTTGTTCAAACAACAGGAGGCCAACTGATCAGTGTCAAGGAATTTGCTGGTTATTACGATCCACTGCAATATCCACTGTTACTTCCTTATGGAACATATGGATGGGATATCAACAGTCGAACTATTCATGGTCAAAAAATTACATGTTGTGACTACTACTCATATATGCTACAAGTAAGTACTCTTTCACATATGATTTTCTTTTCCAATTTTATATCTCTACTAATATCTACCAATTTCTCCACAAATATTTCAGATTAGGCCAAACCCCAGCATTTTGCTACATGCTGGTAGACTGTTGCATCAGTATATCGTTGACAATTATGTCAAGATTGAAACCCAGCGATTGACCTACATTAGAACTCATCAAGATACAATTAGAGCAGAGTTATACCAAGGCCTACAAGATTGTCTCCATGCCGGTGAAATAGATGCATGTAAGACAAAAACATCATTATTTTTATCTATTAATTGTTTAACTAAATTTTTACCAGCTCCAAATTCTAAGCACTTTTACATCATATACATTTACAGCAAATGTTGGGAGACGCACTATCCTCCCTTCCTCTTTTAATGGTTGTGATAGAGACATGTACCAACGCTTCCAGGATGCTATGGCAGTTGTCCGAAAAATGGATAAACCAGATTACTTCTTGACAATGACTTGCAATCCAAATTGGAAAGAGATACAAGATGAACTACTCCCAGGCCAAAAACCACAAGATCGGCCTGATTTGTTGACGAGGGTATTCCGTGCTAAATATGAAAAGCTCAAACATTTTCTCTACAAGAAGCATATTTTCGGAGTCTGCATTGGACATGTGCATGTTGTTGAATTCCAAAAGAGAGGCCTCCCCCACACTCATATTTTAATAATGGTGCATGAAAACGACAAGCCGCGAACTCCAGATGACTATGATCGTTTTGTATGTGCTGAAATACCTATCAAAGAGGAACAACCGTTGCTCTATGAAGCTGTCCTCAGACATATGATTCATGGTCCTTGCGGAATTATGAATGATAAAGCTCCATGCATGAAGGATCGCACTACATGTAAAAAAAACTTCCCAAAGCAATTCCAGCCTTCCACGATACAGGGCAATGACTCTTACCCACTTTATCGACGTCGTGATGACAACAGGTCCATCCCTTTGGATACAAACGGGAACAAACGAGTAGATAACAGATGGGTGGTTCCGTATAATCCTTGGCTTCTTCTCAAGTTTAATTGTCATATCAATGTGGAGATTTGTAGCAGCATAAAGAGTATCAAATACTTATATAAGTATGTTCACAAAGGTCCTGATTGTGCAGACATCGAGCTTCGTGGAGGTTCAAATTATGATGAAGTTAAGAAGTATGTGGATGGCAGATATATATGTGCTCCAGAAGCATTTTGGAGAATTTTTAAATTCCCAATTACTCAAATCTATCCTATTGTACACCGATTGCAGTTGCATTTGCCAAATATGCATTTAGTTCACTACAACAGGAACAGTGGGGTTCCCCAGATAGTCAATGATGAGCGAAATACCCGCACTATGCTAACAGAATTCTTCAAAGTTTATGAAGAAGGGACAGAACCCGTCAAATACCTCTATGTTGAGTTCCCTGAATATTATTGGTGGGATTCAAAGAACAAAACATGGGTAAAACGGAAGAAGAGGTTACAAGTTGTTGGCCGCATATATGCTGCTACACCAAGTGAAGGAGAAAGATTCTTTCTGCGGATATTGTTAAATCATGTCAGAGGACCAAAATCATTTCTTGATCTTAGAACAGTTAATGGAGTGTCCTATGAAACTTTTAAAGAAGCTGCTGAGAAATTTGGTCTTCTAGAGGAGGATGATAGTCTTCGTCAGTGTTTGCAAGAAGCAAGAACAGTAAGAATGCCTTCAGCTCTTAGGAGACTTTTCGCTACCATCTTGATTTTTTGTGACCCTGTGGGGGTAAGAAGATTATGGGATGAAAACTTTAGCTATATGATTGAAGATTACGAAGTCTCAAGCTCCACATCAAGTGTGTATGTAACGAATATGGTACTCCATGATATAAACACAATTTTGTTACAACACAGGAAAAGTGTCAGGGATTACGATCTACCTCATATTTCAGATGATTTTCATGCCTTGGGGGTCACTTCTACCCTACTGCAACAGGAACTTACGATCCCAACTTCTGTGGAGGACCTCCAATCAGTTCAAAACCTCAATTCTGGACAAATGCATGCCTTCAACATCATAATGCATGCAATCTCAAACAGAGAAAGTTCATTATTTTTCGTAGATGGACCCGGAGGGACTGGAAAAACATTTTTGTACCGTGCAATACTTGCCTCAGTAAGAAGTCAGGGGTTGATTATTCTAGCTACTGCATCCTCAGGAATTGCTGCAACCCAACTCCCCGGTGGTAGAACATCTCATTCAAAGCTACGTATCCCTATTAAGTTGAACTCCAACTCGATTTGTAATTTCAGCAAACAATCAGAGCATGCTGACCTTATACGTCAAGCAACTGCTATCGTATGGGATGAGGCTCCAATGGCTAATAAGAATGCCATTGAAACAGTTGATCGCACGTTCAGAGACGTCCTTGGATCAAACTTACCTTTTGGGGGCAAAATAATTATATTTGGAGGAGACTTTCGACAAGTACTTCCCGTTGTTGTCGGAGGCAGCAGAGCACAAACAGTTAATGCAAGCATTGTAGAGTCACATTTATGGCAACATGTCAGGGTTCTCAAGTTGGAACACAATATAAGGGCAGTAGATGATCCACATTTTTCAAACTTTATACTGCGTGTAGGGAATGGAGAAGAAGCCACGGTTGCGGATGACATGATAAGAATCCCTACATCGATGGTGGTACCTTGGGAGAATGATTCATCTATTGACCAACTTATTGAAGCAACTTTTCCAGATTTACAACGTCGTTTGTTTGATCCTCAATACATGATGAATAGAGCAATCATAACACCACTTAACGAGGATGTGCATAGGTTGAATGAAAGAGTTCTTAGCAATATTCCTGGTGATGAAGTTACTTATTACTCCTTCGACTCGATTCCTGATGATACCCACAACCTGTTTTTACCAGAGTTTTTGAACTCACTGAATCCTGGAAATCTGCCACCACACAAGTTGACTCTCAAGAAAGGTTGTATGATAATGTTACTTTGGAACATTGACCCAAGGGTTGGACTCTGCAATGGGACTCGATTATGTTGTCACGGATTCGGCAATAATTTCATTGATGCCGAAATTATAACAGGTGCATTTAAGGGAACACGAGTTTTCTTGCCACGGTTACCACTAAAGACGGCTGAAGATGCAAAATTGCCGTTTGAGATGACCCGAAAACAATTTCCAATTCGTCTGGCTTTCGCATTAACAATTAATAAATCACAAGGACAGACGATACCACACGTGGGGATATTCTTACCGAAACATGTGTTTAGTCATGGGCAATTATATGTTGCTCTTTCCCGTGGAATTTCTGAAGCCACAACAAAGTTGTTGGTAAAGGAGGGAAGAATTGAGGACCACCAAGGAGTTTTCACAAAGAATGTGGTGTACAAAGAGTTATTTGCAAAGATGGATAACATTCAGAATTAAGAGGTATATTATTTTCCATCTCTTGCGTTCTTTGTTACAAGAAGAATCTGTTATATTTCTACCTTCCTCTTCCAAATTTAACATAAACTACTATAACATAGTTTTAACTTCCCTCCATTCCTTTCTCTAATCATTTAAATTACCTGCTTTTACAGGCAAACACCCTATGAGACGCATATATCGAACTCCTACATTATCCTGACGGAGTTTATTATCATTGTTAGGAGACTAGGAGTATACTGTCTCTCGAATTCTTCATCTATGTTTAGTGACAATGATAAATACTATACCTTTGTTTCAGCAAATTTATTTTAATTTCACAATGAACCAACTTATCCTCCATCGTATGTTTACTTAATCCCATTTGTCGGCATATTTAAAATTAAGTATATACAGGACGACCACGCGGGAACCCGCGTGTCAAAGTTGCTTGTATGAATATAAAAACAAGAAATTGAAAGAAAATAAAATGTAAGGCAGTAAGGGTAAAGATGTAAATGGATCTACTTGTTACTATGGCATTAGAAAAATAAATTGCTCAGGTGAGATTTATACCCAAGCCAAAACAAAATTTACAGTCGTCTTTCTTCCCGCAATCGAACACAATTCGCCTGGATCAAACACGATTCACCTTCAACAATACACACCTATCTCTACTTTGCTCTGCTCGATCCACTCATCCGTCGAGATTTCCGTTTCTCTGTGATCGATCCACGTTTCTGCCGCTGCTACTTGACCAATTTGCCGATTTTTGTATCCTTGCTCAGATCTGTGTTTCTGGTGAGTTTCCTTCTCCGTTACTTCGCCTGGTTTTTATCGTTTTCGCTGTTCGATTTGGATATATTTATGTTATAGTTCAACTTTTTTACTTAGTAATCACTGTTAATTCTAGATCAACATGCTCATTTTCATTACTCATTTGAGTTTTTCCCCCAATAACTTAATTCCTGGAGTATTATTATCTGATTGAATTGGAGTAAATAGTTTTGTTAGTTCATCTTTTACTGCCAAGGTTGATCCTTTTGGGGTGTGATATGAAACTAAAGCACACTGTTGAGCTTCTTTAATCCGCATATTTGCTACAATGCTATCGTATAAGCAGATATCACACACAAGCCGGCGCATAGGAACTGTAATGTAATCATACCTGATGCGTGTATGTTTTCGGTTTCTGAACATATACCGAAATGGTAGTGGCGCCTGTTTTCTACTGTCAAGTTCCTACTATATTGATATTGATAATCAATTTTACTTTATTACAGATTCAAGGATTCCTTTTGAATTGCTGGACGAATGGCCTGATCTGAGGGCCCACTGTTGCAGCGAATGGGATTCTGTAGTTATAGGTTTTAAATGCAGTGTTATAGGTTCTTGGCGGGACTCAAGTTTACACTTGGTTGACTGTTTCGTGGATACGCTTTAGAGTTTCTTGGAGTTTATTTTCTGTCTGTCGAGCAGGAGATAAAATGTTTTGGAGGGAAAGGGAAAGGGAGGTTAAAGATCAGAATGGTGGGCCTCCTTGTGGGCAAGTCAGAGTGCTAGTTGTAGGAGATTCAGGTACCTTAATGCTCAATGATGTTCAGCATTCAAATTTAGTACTTGATGATTTCCAACCTTTTTAAGTTGTGTTTGTTTTTGTTCTACTCCCCAGTAAAAATCGATTTTGCGGTTCATTAACAACATTCAACTTGTTTAGGAAAAAAGCATGGCGACGACATGTATCTCTTAGTTTTAGTGTATAAAGAAGATACTTAGAAAGTATCTTAAAGCCTTATATATATTAGCGGAGCATATAAGGATATACTTTGTAACTAACAGTTGCCCTGCTTCAAGTTTTGTGCCTCGCTAAATTGATTTTTAGCCAAACAACTTTTGCTCACAAATCATATATCTCTTGCTATATGATTTGGCACTTACATGGCTTATCTACTGTTGTACAAGTACGCACATTCACGCCTACTTTTTCCTTATTACAGCATCACATTTTTTTTATTACCATTGAAACTCTAGCCATACTCCAAACTGTATCACCTGTCGTATTCATTCCTAAAATTCAAATCAAAATCTGAAAGATTGCAGTTTAAGACAGAACTGATAAATTTGACTGACAGTGAAAATTTTACTTACTGACCTATATTTTGAATAGTGATGGTTAGTACTTCTCCTGTACAGCATTGTGAAGAACTGAAATTTTATTTTCAGTATCCATTTTCTCGACGTTGAAGTTGGCAGAATTTGAAAACATAAGCAGCCACCCACAATGAGTTCTGAAAGAAATTGAGATTTTTAAAACAAAACAGTGAAGCAGAGAAGCAACTAAAAGAGATGAGGTGATGAACCTAATTGTAATGTCACCCTCTGGATCTCTGAAAAAATATGATAATGTAATCTGCCTCAAAAGATATAATATTATAATCTAACCCTTTTTTGCACTTGCGGTGACTTCTATGAATGATATGTTAGGGAATAGGGATAACAGCCTGTTGTTGAGTCATAAATTGCATACAAGTACAGGGGCAGATCATTCAATGATTATTAGTTGTATAGTGCCGCTTGATTCCATTAGTAGTCTATAAAATCTCAATGAAACGCCTTTCCCCCCTTACGTATCTTGCTTATAGAAACTTTGCTTTTGGATCTTATATTCAAATGTAATACCCACTGCATTGTTCTTTCAGGTGTCGGGAAAACGTCTCTTGTTCATCTGATTATGAAAGGTTCTTCTGTTGTACGCCCCCCACAAACAATTGGATGTACTGTATCCGTAAAGGTAATTGGATCATCTATATTATTTAGTAAATTGAGATTCAAGTGCTGTCTGCATTTATGGCCCTTGGGATGGAAATAGATATGCAATGTTTTAAACTGTCACTTGGCTGAGCAAAGATGAGGATACTTGCATTTCTTAATAATCAGTTCAACACGTATCATTCCTTTGTATACCTTTTACCAACAAAACTCCCACTCCTGAAAAGCAAAAGTTAAATAAATTTATATACGAAACTGCTTACGCTAAATGCTATTCGGTTTTCTCTTTGCAGCATACTACCTATGGGAGTTCTGGGAGCTCATCGAATAGCCTCAAAGGTGACAGTGAGAGAGACTTTTTTGTTGAACTGTGGGATATATCAGGACATGAGAGATACAAAGATTGTCGCTCTCTGTTCTATTCTCAAATCAACGGTATATTAACGGCTCTATGACCTGGTATTGTTTGTACAGTATACCATTCATAAAAAGACATTAGCTCATAGTTCCTTATTATGGAGTTTTAACTCTATTTATAATGTAAAAATTCTTCTTTTCCTTCGAGTAAGCCTGAATTATGAGTTTTGATGGGTCAAATAATAATGCTAATTATAATGTTGGAGCTACTGTACTTTTTTTTTAATTCTTCATTACCACTATGTTTGGGGTTTTTCTTGCATTGAAGGTCCTGACTCTGACTACTTTGTTTCAATGGCATGAAATCTGTTGTAGGTGTTATGTTTGTTCATGACCTATCGCAAAGGAGGACAAAGTCTAGTCTGCAGAAGTGGGCTGTTGAAATTGCTGCAAACGGGACATTTTCAGCTCCATTATCATCTGGTGGTCCTGGTGGCCTCCCTGTTCCCTATATTGTTATTGGCAACAAAGCTGATATTGCTTCAAAAGATGGCACCAGAGGAAGCAGTGGCAATCTTGTTGATGTGGCTCGTCAGTGGGTTGAAAAGCAGGGTTTGTTGCCATCAAGTGAAGAACTTCCATTGACAGAGAGTTTTCCGAGCGGTGGAGGCCTTTTTGCAGTAAGCTCAATAAATTTTTTGTATGGTGTGAGCATTCTTATGACACCCCCTTCTATATAACCCTTGTACATCAAATACAATGGTGTCGTTACACATGTTGCATCGAAGATTATAAAAATAGCCCTGGACATGAAGCCTAATTCCTGGGAAAGCAGCTTTTTCCTATAACATAGGCAAAAGTTAGTTGTTTTCTTAGTTAGCTTCTGCATTGTTTTAAACTTGTGCCTGGGTGTTTTATACAGGAACATGCACCTGGGTGTTTTATACAGCTTTAGCTTTTCCCTGTGTATAGGAAAAGGCTGTCTTTACCAAGACTGCCTCAGACATGAACTACTGTGTAGATCTTTACTATTTTACTACAGTTGTGATGTGTTGGCTAGTGAAGAAACTGCACAATGCTGGAAATGTTCATGGACACATCAAGTATAACTGGAATAGTATGAAATTTTCTGTATTTATTTGTTGATCGACTAATTTCTCTGGCAGGCTGCGAAGGAGGCAAGATATGACAAGGAAGCAGTTACCAAATTTTTCAGAATGGTAGGTATTTTATGCTTGCACTTCGATTTATCTTGGAGGAATCATCTAATCATTAGTTGTACATTGTGTGTAGTTAATCAGGAGGAGATACTTCTCAGATGAACTACCTGGTGCAAGTCCATGGTCTACAATTGTTAATAACAGGCCATCTCAGCAATCAGGTGAAATTGTGAGTGATGAAGATCAGCTGTATAAAAGTACCAGGTATGACCATCAGTTTTACAATATCCTGAACTCTGTGGGAGCATCAGTTTACTTATGTTTCTTTTGTATTTCTTGATGTAACAACTAGAAAGACCAACTCTTATTTCATGTACAATAATTCTTCCCCTGCTTTTTTTCCATGGTTCTTACCTATTTTCTGCGAATTACAGTGTGGCTGGTGGTGATCCCTACAAGTATAATGTACTTCCACCGCTTCCTGCTCAGCGTAACTTGACACCGCCCCCCACTCTTTACCCACAACAACCAATGTCAACCCCTGACAATTACAATATCCCGAGGTTTGCACTGACAGGTGCCTATGAGGTTTCCAGTACACGGTCAAAGCGATCAGACATTAACGTGTGATCATATTTGGTTATCACTCCGTTAATTGCACAAATCTCGTCATGTTTGAGTGTTCCATCATATAGCTGGCTCTGCAGAATCATGTTGATTGTGATATGATATGTCCCCTTCATTTTTTTACCCGTATGGGATATACACTGGTATACGCATGGTAATTCTTGTATACAATTGATATATGAGTCATATTTTTAGTAGTAGTATCATTTTTCTTGAGCTTATGTTGTCTCCTTTCTGATAAAGTGATGTTATGCTATTGTGGGAGAAATCCATGCCTTCTGTATCCATGCTTTGTGGGTTCTTGAATTGGCTTATACCAAGGGTGTGTGTGAATTGAAAATTATGAGGTAGAAAATTCATAATTTTCCTAATGTAAATATGTAATCATGTTTCTCTTACCCTAAATACACACTTTATTTTTATTTTTTTAAATAATATGATTTTACTATTGATTCGTCATACTATCATATTCTTACTAGAGTCAAGACTTGCCATTTGCCAAAATGTACTCTGTCTCATCCAACTTACTCTTGTGAAGGATGTTTTTTTTATAATAATTAAAGTGAGCTTTTGCTCTCGAATATACAGATAAAATAGTTCAAGGAGGTTTATATGAGCCTCCATACAACATTGCCTCCGAGGTAGGCCTATACACGAGTTGAGTCGAGTCGAGCATTTGATGAGCTCGGCTCGTTAAGGGTTTGTATGTCAGTGGCTCGAGCTCGAGCTCGACCGAGCTTCAAAACTCGAGCTCGAGCTCGAGCTCGTCTTGTTTTTAAAAGCTCGGCTCGCGAGCTTTTTTGACTCGGCTCGTGAGCTCGAGATCGACTCATTAGCTCGAAAGCTCGACTCGAAAACTCGATTTTCAGCTCGAATTTGGAAAGAAAAAAAAACAAAATAAAATAGAGATCACTAAAATCAGTTTCTAACCACATGTAGCAAGTTTTCTGATCAAAACCAAATCTACTAGAAATGAACCGAATGGTGGATGGATAGAATGTGAATTGATAGAAATGAATTAATTGCATAATTATTAGAGATTTAGGTTTGCTCCTTTATGTTTGGGATTAGGGGCGGGATGTCTGTGTTAATCTGACGGGGTCTTCTCCCTTGACTCGTTCTGGGTTAGCCGATTTTGTGTCTGAGCAGGTGGTTGTTGAGGTAGCCAAGCGCAAGTGTGTGAAGTATCAGGATTTGTGCGCTAGTAAGAGCATTCACATCAGCTCACCTAAAATGGATTTTGTGCCTAAATATTGGCACAAAATCGTAAAAAAGTGAAAAAAATACAATGCAGCAGATTCCCTAAATTTGATGAGCCCGCAGGAAAAATTTCGGGAATTCTTTCCACATGCCAAGATTTAGGGATCCCCTAAAAAATTTCCTGTGTACTTTTTCCAAACCGATTTATTATTTTTGAATTTTATGTATAAAA
>JAYMSL010001712.1:0-16250 GCA_036897195.1 Plantago coronopus
GGAAAATTATGGTCAACAAGGTGTTACTTTTGACATAGGAGGTGCAGGTCATCTTCCGCACATACTCACGAGGAAGAATATGTGTTCCAACACGATCAAGATTTTGTGCATAGTTGGTTTCCGCAGTATAATCAATACGTACCCGAGGAGCGGGCGAACGAACCTAATCAGGATGCTAAGAATTTCTACGACCTAATTGATGCTGCCGACCAACCTCTATACGAGGGCCACGATATGTCACGTCTTTATTGGATTATGAAGGTCATGCGTTTCAAGACAAAAAACAGGGCAACACAGGCACAAGTTGAAGATTTTATAGACGGTTGTAGGCGCACGGCCCCGCCCCAACATCGACATGCCATACCTGATAGTTATTACAAGATGAAGAAAATGATGCTGCAACTTGGGCTTGGCGTTATTAAATACGATGTATGTGACAAAAACTGTTACATTTACTACAAAGAATGAATATGCCGAGTTGAGATCTTGTCCGTTTTGCAATCACCCGAGGTACAAGGCAAGGGGTTATGGAGCTAAAAAAGATTCTCCTAATAAGAGGTTGTGGTACTTTCCGATTACGAAACGCCTACAGAGATTGTATATGTCCAGAAAAACCGCAGAGCACATGACATGGCATACAAAATGCGAAGGAGAGTCAGATCGAATGGTTCATCCTGCACAAGCCGAGGCGTGGAAGAGTTTTGACATGGTGCACCCAGACTTCGCAGCCGAGGTTCGTAATGTACGTGTTGGTCTCTGTACAGATGGATTTTGTCCAAGCGACAGGTTCGGGTCATCCTATTCTTGTTGGCCAGTTTTCATTACTCCGTACAACTTGCCACCCGATCTATGTATGAGAGAAGAGTTCATTTTTATGAGTCTGATGATATCTGGCCCAAGAAGTCCTGGTAGGAAAATAGATATTCTTCTTCAACCACTTGTTGATGAACTTAAGTCATTGTGGAGTGATGGTGCAGTTACTTGGGACTGTATCAAACAAGAGAATTTTCAGATGCGAGTTGCAGTCATGTTCACAATAAGTGACTTTCCTGCTTACAGAATGTTGTCAGGATGGAGTACCCATGGGATGTTGTCGTGCCCCTATTGCCAGGGTGATACAGATTCATTTCGTCTCCAGCACGGGTTTAAACAATGTTGGTTTGACTGCCATCGAGCTTTTCTCCCACCCGATCATCCCCTGAGGTATAATAAAGAGGATTTCAGGTCAGGTAACATTGTGGAAAAGGTGATGCAAGAGAGAAAGACCCCTGCTGAGAATAAGGCACAACTAGATTACCTCTCTAATATTTTTCTAGACATAAGGGACGATGATGCAATTTATCCTGGGTTCGGTGATTATCACAACTGGACGAAAGTTCCTATACTTTCACAACTCCCGTACTATTTTACACTTCTCGTTCCTCACTGTTTGGATGTTATGCATTGTGAGAAGAATTTCTTCGACAACGTCTTGAATACTACTTTAGATCAAGGGAAGCTTTCCAAAGACAATAAGAGATCACGTCTTGATTTGGAGGAGCACACAGGAAGAACGAGTTTGTACATGTCGAGCCCTGATGCAAGAAAGAAGCCCAAGGCTGCATATACAGTTACCACACAACAAAGAAAAGCAATATTGGAATGGCTCCAAGAGCTTCGTTTTCCAGATGGGCACGTTTCAAACTTGCAGGCTAATGTCAAAATAGATGGTAACAAGATTACTGGATTCAAAACCCATGATTGTCATGTATTCATGCAGCGATTACTTCCTATATCGCTGAAAAATTTATTACCTGACTTCATTTGGGAAGCACTAGTTGAGGTGAGCAATGCATTTCGGTCCATATGTGGGAGTGAGATAAGTGCGTCTGAGATGGATGCGCTAGGGAAAAAAGTTGTTGAGGTTATGTGCAAACTCGAAATGATCTTTCCTCCGGCTTTTTTTGACTGTATGGAGCACCTACTCATTCACTTACCATATGAGGCTCGTGTTTGCGGGCCTGTCTTCTACCGCTGGATGTACCCATTTGAGAGGTATTTAATTTTAAATCGTATTAATCTACTCATTATGGTTCTCAACTCATTACATTTCTTTTTCATTTTGCAGAAAGTTGCGGATCCTCAAGAGCATGGCCAGACAGAAGAATAGGTTGGAGGGCTCCATGTGTGAGTCATACTTGATGCGAGAGATTGTGCAATTTACCGAGTATTTTTTTGGGGATGAACAGGAAAATGCAACTACTAGACTGAGACGAAACGAGACACTTTGGAAGCAACAATTTGGGTGAGACGAAAGTTTTGGGGATTTTGGAAGAGAAGGGTTTAAGTGATTCAGCAAATAAGAAAGAACTAATAAGTAATAAGTCGTTTGGAATAATTCGCGGTAAGTAAACCGTCTAAGTCTAAATTCCGTAAATTCTAATAGATGAATTTTAAACATATATAGACTTATGCATTTAGTAGATTTCACCTAGTGGTTAAGTTCCTACTCACCCATACTCAAGTGCTTGGGTTCGAGTCACACTCCTGCGTATTATTTTACCCTTTATTAACTTCCTTTTCTTTTTTTACCCTTTTTTTAACTTCCTTTTCTTTCTTTAATTTTGTATAGCAAAGAGAGTTTCCGATTCGAAATCTCGAATATGCACTTTAATAAATACTATACTTTTTCGCATATGTATAATTTAAACACTTCTCTTTTTATTCTTTTAGGAATTTTTTTGGTTCGAAATTGTGAATACGTACATTACTATTATATTTTTTCTCATACGTATAATTTAAATATAGTAATGTAATTAGATTTGTCATTTAAAAAAAATTCAAAACTCAATCTTTAAATTTATTTACAACCTCTAAATTAATAAATATTTTCCTTTCAACTTGTTATGTATTTTCACTAACATGTGTACAATTTCAATTCCAATACTCATATATTTCGTGGGAATTGATTATTGCTAATTGTAACACACAATTTGTGACAACGGAATGTCACAAAGAACTTCCAATTCACATATATATTTTAAAACATTATTTCTAAACAAATTTTTACAACAATCTGTCAACAATACGTTATGTTATAATATTAAATATTCAAATTTGTTTATTGACAGTAACTTGTCAGTAAGTGTATATTTTTTTTAATACACTTCAACCGGTTGATGCTGGTGGAGCCCCTAAGATTAATAGTGTCAGGTTGCTGTTATTAATGTGTCCTTATCTGTTATAAATTATAATTTAATTGTGACAGGCTTTTGCTGTCAACATTTAAGTGTTAGAATTGTTCAAGTTTTTTAGTAGTTGTTCTGGTCGATGATTTCATGGCCTGTAGCAGTTTTGGGTTTATCATACTATGTTACAACATTGGTATTATGCTATGAACTATGAAGAATTATGAATAAATTTAGGTTTCTGGGCTAGGACTGGGGATCAATATCCCTAATTAATGACTAATTATGGTTTATGATTTGTCCTATCTCGTAATAGTTGGCTAAGTATAATTAAATAAATTGTGAATGATAAAGTCATTTTTAATATATAATTGCAAGTGAATTTAAGTTATTTGTTGAAATAAACAAAAGATATGTGAGGGTATAAGTGTACATTCAAATATTATTATCAAAATTTAATTAATTATAATAAAACACTTCAGATCGTACCAGTGACACATGTCGTTAATCTAACGTTGACCTGCGTTCAGGTCGGTTCGAAACCGACCTAAGAATAGAAAATCCCTTGTTGGTTTCTGGTTTATAACTCAATAGATCGTTTTCAATTAAAGTAATACTAATGTGGTAAACAAAATATACCTTTTTTGTTTGTAAAGTACTAAACTACCGATATTTTAAATTAGACAATTAATGTTCACACTTGTAGTGTTTCTCCGTTCTTATAAAGATAGCATTATTGTACTTAAAATTGGTCTTAACTAAAAGATACTACTACAACTCGACTATTACTCCCTCCCTCCGTCCCACAAAATTTTACTCATTTTTCCATTTTTAATTATTTCACAAAAATGTACTCATTATCAAATTAGGAAGCTACTCCAAATATAAAAACATTTGTAATATCAAAATTACTTTTTTATTACTACAATACCAAAAAATAACATACTCCACCTGCTTTCGCGGGACTGAGGGAGGAGTAGCATATGTGTAAGCATTTCTTATCTACAGACATTCGGGTCTCTTAGTCACAGTAATGCAACGTGTACAATATACTCTACCTAACAGCAGCAGACCCTCTAATAGTATCACCAGGCACCAATGTACATGCAAAACTCATGCATCCATGATACGTTTAATATTAGACATTGATTAATAATGTTCCAATGTCACATTGTCACTAATGATAAATGTGCCAAGTAAGATTGGTTGTTAACTAGGTTACATTTGAGATGCAGGTTTGCCATTCTCCCAGAACCTATAGGGTTTGAAAGTAGTTAACAGAGACAAGAAGAAAATCATAATAATATAGCATTTCAGAAAGACAAAGCAGCAAGGTTTCAAATCTGGCCCAATCACGAGCTGAGTCTGCACAGGATCAACAAACCAAACCACCATCAATTTGGCTATGCACGGCATAAAACTTTGTAAGGGCTTCAAAACGCTTCATCCAATCATCCTCTTATCCACCAATCCTCAGGTTCAGCTTAACTATCAAGAGCACCCATCTTTTTCATGTCCTCTAAGAATTCCATATATGAGTCGTCAACACTTGGTGGTTTTGGAGCAGGTGGTCTTGGAGCACTGAACGTACTAGTCGCTGCTGGTTTTGGAACAGCTGGAGCTACTATAGGTCGGCTGGAAGGTAAAGCAGTTGATGATGCCTTTGGCTTGGGTTTGGGGAGAACAGTTTCCCTCCTGACACGTACAGATGCGGGAACCTGTGATAAGAGAACAAATAACTTCAGGCCAGGAAAAAGCATATACAGGGATCAGAAGAAACATTCATCAGATAAATAGAAAGAGTTCAAGTTTGCATATAGTTGTGAAGGACCAAATCTGTCACAGTTAGTTGTTTGCTTACATATACCTTAATTCTCTAGAGATCACGCCAAAAAATAACGAAGGAGAGGAGTAAGGCAGCATAAGAACTTCACAAAATACAAAACCCGACAAATATTTAATCCAGGTGTCCAAGCAGAAAAGTTCATTCCACCACGGTAAACAGAGATCACACATAAAATACCAATAGAACTTGAAAATAATTAAGCCACGCGATCAAGAAGAAAATTCATACCACCAAACGTAAACAGAGATCAAAATAAAGAAAAGGGACAAGAAGATACTGCACACAACAAATAACCAATTCAGAGTGCTTATTCAATTTAACCCCGCAGAAATAATTTTAAGATATTGTTTTGGATTCTTCTTTTCCGTCACTTCTCAAAATATAAAACTCAACAGATGTTTAATCAAGGCGTCCAAGCAGAAAAGTTCTTCCACCATGGTAAACAGAGATCACGCATAAAATACCAATTGCTAGGAATAGAATAACATTAACATGATTAAGATTCAATCACGAAGAAAGTTCATACCATCAAAAGTAAGCAGAGATCAAAAATTCAAAATAAAGAAAAGGGACAGACAGTAGAATTTCACATGATACTGCACGCCACAAATAAACTGTTAAAAGTTCTTATTCAAGTCAACCACATGGAGACAATTTCAAGATATAGTTTTTGTTTCTTCTTTTCCGTCATTGAATACCCCATGTTTTAGTGCAAGAATATAGTCTTGTGTGGAATGGGTAACTAAAATGAAAGGTAGTGTAGGAAACTAATGGGGAAGAGGGCTGGATAATAATGTTTTAGTGTAATGTGTATGGTTGGGAATACAGCTATGTAATACTACTCGATAACAACACAGGAACATATCATAGTTCCATATAGAATATGAAGCATCAGCAGTTCAAGTTTTATATAAATGCCATACTCAACCTAAGATTTTCCTTTAAAAAAAAAAAACAAGCAATCTAAACTCTAAAGTTTGACATCACTCTTGGAATCAGAGTAGCTCAGAACTTTTTGAGTTTATCTTCTCCATGGCAAACAATTTTATAGCTAAACAATAGTCACACCTGTCCAAGGTTCACACAGTTCCTAGCAATATTATCAGAATCCAGAGACCAAATAGAAGTCAAACATCAGCAGAAGTTATTTCAAGACTGCCCAAATGAGCCGGCACAAGGTACTCTGTTTTATCAGTACAGTTACTACCTCCGTTTTTTTTAAAGCTTCCTAGGTAGACTTCTTTCACGGACTTTGACCGCGAATTGCTCTAAAATTATATGACAAAAAAATATAGTAAAATTATATTATGAAAATAATCATGTACACTTTTGTAACATAATTTTACTATATTTGTTTGTCGTATAATTTTAGAGCAATTCGCAGTCAAAGTTCACGAAAAAAGTCTACTTAGGAAGCTTTTAATAAAACGGAGGGAGTATAATGTAACCACTCTATAATCATTTGATCAGATGCAGCATGTAAAATTTCAGTAGGATTAATGAACCTACAAATCAAAATCCACAAATATGACAGCAGAGGAGATAAGTCACAAGTAATACTATAAAATAAAAATTAACTCAGCTGTTCAATCAAGCCAGAATCCAGACTTTACCATATTTTATAAAATAAAAAAACCATTTAAAAAAAAACCCTCATATGGAAGAATAACCTGGAAAAAGGAATCACAATCGCTATACACATATTGACACTGGAAATCGTCATTACATTTATTTCTCTGTTTACATTGATTTACACTGAAGCTCTACAGATGTCATCATTAACAAAGCCCATAGTAAAGCTAATAAATGTGATTTCAACAATCAATAATGACAGTGAATATATCAAAGCCTCAAAGGTAGGAAAGGATTTAGAATATGGGTCCTGTATGCTCTAATGCTATTCTAAGGAAACAAAATAAATATTTATGGGGGCGTAGGAACCTAGAAGTGCAATGGGTGCATGACGCCACTAGAGGCCTCCTCTAATTTTCACCTAATCCAGTACAAATGTGAAGAGTCTGAAATTCAGATTCAAGTATGAGAAGGATAGGTCAAAAGATTAAGGAATGTTATGCAAATTTATTCCTCGTACAGGTGAAAATACAAAGACACAAAACTGCAGTATAGCACCTCACTAGTCACTAACGCTAATATTGGCACAAGCATAAGAAAACAACTTTTATGTACTGCCTGGAGAAACACGAAAGCTTAGGCTACCAAAAAAGGTGACTTGCAGTTAGCGAAAAAATTTATATGCACACTAGCTCAAACAAATGGCAAATGTCAAATCGAGAGCAAGAATTGTTATATTGAGAGCAATTGTGTTATATTGAGAAAGTTTAAGATAATTAATAAACATGATTGCTCTCAATCTAAAAATTGTTGCTCTCGATTTAACACCAGCCCAAACAAAATGACAATTAGAGCATTAAACCAGTAACTACATAAAACTTCACGTTCAGACACAGCATCCACAGCTCCACAAACAGCTAGACCCATGATATTAAAATATAAATACAACAGATAAGATTATTTTATCACATTGCTTGCAAAAACAAAAGAATATAAATAGCAGCTAATGCAATACGAAAATGCACATTACAGAACTTATAATGATGTTAAGTAAGCACATATTGCCAGGTTGGTATAATTGATGAAAACTATATAAATCAGTCTGAAACTTACCATAGCTGTGAGCTCTGGAGTATGCTGTGCCAAAGGCCTCTTAACAACAGTGGATGCAGCTGACTTAACGTAAGATGGCTTCTGAGGTGCAGATATTCTAACACTGTGTTCGTCTTGCAGAATAGGAGGTGGGCCAGGTGGAAGCGGTGGTCTCATCATTAATGGAGGTCCAGGAGGTACTCCAAAAGGTGGTCTTGGCATTAAGGGTAGAACAACTCCAGGAGGAACAGAATGGCCGACAATTCCCGGAACCAGCAAAGGAGTCCTTATTTCAGCTGGTGGTGGTGGAGGTGGTGGAGGAAATCTTGATATTCCAACAGGTAAATTTTGCTGCAAATTTAACCCCACAGGTGGTCCAGGGACCACAGGGTGTTGCCTTAAGGGTGGTGGAGGAGGAGCCATCTTCAGAAGTTCTTTAGCATCTAAAGGAGCCTTTGGAACAGATTCAGAAGATGAGCCGTCAGGACGATACCCAAACTTCTGGGGGTGCCCTGTGGGTGGAGGGGGTGGAGGAATAAAGGCTGGTACCTATTATAAAACAAGTACACAGAAACCATCAGTACAAAATATACAATATAAACTCAAATTTATGCAACGTCTTTACATCGATGAGGGCTTCAAATTCTTCTCAGAAGATATTGCAAGTGCATTCTGAAAGCACTTCTTGTTTTTGCTGGAATTCTAGAAAGTCACTTAAGTGAATGCAGTAAGATTTTTATTTATTATAAAGCAAATGTAATTGAAGGATCAATAATTGTTCCCCATTTTCACCCCACGGTGACTCGAACCCCAACCTATTGGTTGGAGGGAAAGGGTCTTGACAACTGAGTTGCGCTTCGTTGTCTTGAAAGGGGTAAGGTTAAAATGCACTTTCACATACTTTTAGTGCTAGATTTTTTAAAGCAGCTTAATGAAGTAAAAAACTTCTCTTGCCTCGCCTCTGACTATAACATATTTGCTTATAAGAAACTCCAGCAAAAATGGCATGCATTTACCACACTGCCTTAGTTTGGGACTACTCTCAACTAAAATAATGTTGAAGGGTATACCTGTATAGAATCCCTGGAGACTGAATCATCTGCTTTTGGTGGGTTCTCATTTCCAACTGTACCGGGAGGGGGTGGTTGAGTAGACTGGACGACAGGTGGTGGTGGTGGAGGAGGACGAGCAGCAAGAAGTTCTTTTGGGGGTGGACCAGGAGGTGGGGGAGGCAATGAGGTGGTAGTGTCTGGTTCCAGTTTTGGAGTCAGGGGTGGTGGGGGTGGCGGCGGCAAAGGCATAGATGTGGACAGGGCATCTCCAGAATCTGAGCCTGGACCAGGTGGAGGTGGAGGAGGTGGCATAGGTGGTGCATCGAAAGTGGGATCATCAGGTTCTGACTTTACCGACGATGCAACATTACTTGTTGAAGCTTCTGACAAGGGAATTCTGGGTCCTGAATTCATAGTACAGAATAATGTACATGTCAGAGAGAGCTTCAAGATAGAAAAAAATTAACTTACAGCTGAAACATGTCAAAGAAACAGAACATACCGATGGATGACTTGAACATTGGAGGTTTTCCGGGTGGAGGAGCTCCAGAAGGATTTAACGTTGGGTGATAATAGACCGAGTCCTGCAATAACGAAGAGTTAAATATTGGCAATAAATCAGCAAAAATAGTTATTCTGTTAACTATAAGAACTACAACAATACTTACTTCAGGTCCGGGATTCATTGACCGTTCTTCCTCTTCTGCAGTACTCCGGTTCCTAACAGGTCCTAGATGACTGCAAAAGTAGTAAACCAATATGTAAACAGTTATCATCATATAATACCTGTATACCCGTATCCACATCCGTGATTCAAGATTAAACAAACGACATCCTAGGGCAAACATGTAAGGATGACTCTCACCTAAACATCACTGGTGCTTCGCCTTTTTCCTTCATTTTGTCTTCATATTCCTTGAGATGCCAATGGAAACAAAACAGTTAGAGAAATAATGATAACCACTATATAGACGAAAGGCACAAATGTCAAGAGTAGGAACAGCTGCTAGTTCAAAAGACAATGATTAGGAGAAATTTCAAGAAAGGAAATAACCAACGGAATTTCAGGACCAGTTCACTCTCCTACTAAAAGGTAAAAAACCTACTTAAAATACAAGTTACTAGCAGAGGGTGTATATGCTAGTTGTTTTAGTAACCATGGCCTCATGTTAGGCAAAAAAAAAAAAGATTAAAAAGTAGAGAAAGAGATAAACAAAAAGCACATAACCTCTTAACCTCCATTTGTAGATTTACTTAATATGTACCACTATCATATGCTTTCTCAGGTGAAAGAGAAGTATATGAACTTAACCTTCTTATGAAAAGAAAGTACATAGAATCCAGCCACTGCTTTGGAATTGAATAATTACCTTCCTTTTCTTGAGTACAAGATTGAGTGTGTCCTCAAGTTGTCTCTTTTTGTGCTTTCTGGCTTTGTCAAGAGCACCATCTGCCTCTGTAAGTACGATAGAAGACAGATAAGGACAGTAATAAAAGGATGATCCCCACCCCTTGTCTTAGAAAAGTGAACAAGATTCCAACATAATCCAAAAGGACTACACATAACACTAGTGAATAGAGGCATACATATCATTGACAAATCATGGGGAGAACCATATTGAAACCAACTTCGGTATGTCCATGGACCAAATAAACCGAAGCATCGTTGAATTTTCTGAAACCAATCAAAGCATGTGAACACATCATGTAAAACTCAATTTAAGAATGGTCCTTAACCGGAAAAAAAAACTACAAACAATAAAATGGAGAGTAATTAGCTTACATTCTGGAGTGCTACCACTTTATTCAAGAGACACAATAGGAAACCTTTGAGGAAAGCATGAAGGAAACAAAATACATCGTGCAATGGATTTACTCACAGATTACTATTCAATATAACCATCCTCCAGGCTCCAAACACTTCAAATGAAAAAATATACCAATATATTGAACCCAAATTGCAATTTTAGTTATACACCACATCCCACATCTGTTTAGAAAGTGGAAGTATGTAATGAAAAGGTATACGGACTAATCCCTAAGTGGTTCAGTCCAAAGTAGATTATATGATAGCAGCGATATGAGTATGAACTAGACATTGGTGACCTCACCTGCCTAAAAGGTCAGGTAAAGATAGATTAGTGTCCGTGTCATTACCATAATAATCATTAAACTAGAGAGGAACATAATAAACAACCTCACACGAACAATACCAATGTAACAAATGATAAACACCCTCACTAACAATACCAAGGTAAAGCATAGGGTAAATGTACAACTTACTCATTGTCTCCAGCTTCTGTATCTGGTCTTTCAGAGAGTCAGGGTCTTTCTTCAAGATCCCAACTTCCCGAACCTTTTTCCGCTCCTTTTTGTTCTGCACAAATTACCCAATCACATTAACACCAATTTCAATGCCCTAAAGCTCAAAAATCGATCAATATTCAACTAGAAAACATCCTACTACTTGAACCACTTCCGAATTTTACCTAAACTACATACTAAGCTAACAACATGTCATTAGAAATCAACAGCAAGCTAATGAACATGCCAATTCTTATCTGGCAATTAACAAGAATACTATCGGCTTGGTAGAAAATTAAACTTAATCGAATGAATAAATGATTGAAGAGAAAGGTACCCTTTTAAGTTCCTTCTTCCGAAGCTCCTTGCGATAGGCATCGGTAGGGTTCATGGTTTTGCCCCCCTTGGTCGTCTTCACCATTGTGCCGTTGCTTGATCGATTCTTCTTCTCTCCTGTGTCGTTCGCCCAAAAGTAATTTCACCCAGAATCCTTCCTTTTTGTTTCTCTCGCTAAATATATAGGATGGAGCTTCGACTCTCAATTGGAGTTGTGATCGGATTGAATATCGTTTCGCCAAAGCCTTAAAGCAGTGTGTCAAAAACCGAACCACATGGTCCGGACCGGTCCAGTCGTAATTTTCAAAAGACCGTCCAACTCGAACCAAACTCATCATAAAACCAGGCTGGGTCGGCGTGAAGTTCGGGTATTTAGGACTTCGTGTTCGAAATAAAGGATCGGGACAATTATTTGATGTCTCACTCCCATCCCAACTAACGTTGGAATCATTCGGACTTTCGGTTCCGAGATCGAATTTGACGGGAGTTTGGGATTTTACTATTTCTTTAGGATGAAAAAACAACATATGCTAATCGGGGTGGTTAATGGGAAAAAAAGACATGATTACATCAGTATATTAGAATTATAGACATAGTACTGCGTAAATTCTACTAACTACCAATGTCATACCGAAATTACAAGTAGTAAGAAATTAGTGTAATATATGTCAATTAACCCTAGTCTCGGTCCTCTCAAGCATGGATTTGGCTTGTAGGGTAGGGTCTTGACCCAAGAACAACATCAAGCATGTTTGCCAATTTAAGGTGCACCGGAGAGAATGAAGTCGACAAAGAGGATTGCTTCATTCTGAAACTAACCATATGCACTTTAGGTGTAGGAGTATAGGGGTTGCATAAATCATCAGATGTGCATTTTTTCTACTATCATCCAAAGGGTACGTTAAATAAACATAATGGTGACTTCATATGGTTCTGACAAGGTTAAGGATGTTTGCAACTGATGAATAACGAAGTCCAAGTTCTTGAAGTTTGATTTACTGCGGAGAAATTACTTCTCATGATAAATTCCCTGAGGTTTGATGTGTTTGGGAATTGTTTAGAGAGGGAAAGCTGCATGGCAATGAGAACTGGGAAAGTTTGATGGGAGACCAAACTTTTCTAGTGACATGGAGGTTGTGGTTTGTTTGTTAGCAGATAATAGTGTTGGTAAACGAGTCGAGAGCTCGAGCTAAACCGAACCGAGTCTGGGCTACAAAACGAGTAAAAAAAGGGGGCTCGGGCTCGAGCTCAAGCTTGGCTCGAATTCGGAGAAATTTGAACTTTATGAGCTTTATCGAGCCCTAACTAGCCCTTTTCGAAAAGTATATTAAACTAATAAGCTTATCGAGTGAGCCGAGTAGAGCCCTAGTTAAGGCTTGGCTCATGTAACAGCACTAGCAGATACATTGTGTGCTTTATAAGAGGATGAAGAGTTGACAACGAAACACAACTCAGTTGATAAGACACTTAACCTCCAACTAATAGGTCGAGGATTCGAGTCAGTCCTTTGTCGTTTCCAAAAAAAAAAAAGGATGAAGAGTTTATGGAGTTTGTTAACTTTTAGATATTGATAAGCTAAGGCTTTGTTTAGCACTAGATTATTAGCTAGCTTAATTATAAGCTAGAGGAGCTTATTTGACCATTGAGTGGAAATAAGCTTGTTACGTGAACGCCTAACTTGTCAAATCGGCTAGCTTATCAAGTAGTTTATAATCTAGTTGATTGTTAAGCTAACTAAACAAGCTTATTTTATTTTATTTATTTTAAAAAACTAGTTTCTATATATATAAGAGAATTTAAAATGCACCTACAATTCAAGATGATGACAGGACATACTAAACACTTGGAATACACCTACTAAACACACATATTAAACCATAAACAAGTACACTCAGAACACACCTACAATTTAGGAATAGGAATAGTACGCCCATTAAATTGAAAACAATGATTGTATAGTAGAACAGTAGGCGATCTCGCACTCCAAGCCGCACCGATCACATGTCCTGGGGTTGTACATCAAAAACTGGCATGGATTGTTTTCACACTTTGGTGGCGGACCTATCTTCTCAATTGCTTGGTGGTAATCACAAGAACAATGGCAAATGGAACATCTGGCAATGGGACACACCACACTAACCACTTTGTGCCATCTTTGTCGGGCACTTTTAATACAACTTTCTTTGTTTTGACGGTTGATCGTCTATAAAGACATTAGTGCACGAGTTGTAGCCTATACCACATAGGTGTTCATACGCGTTGTACGTCAATATAGTGTATGCACATGATGGACGAACCGGCGGTTTGACATCTTCGACGGTGGCTAGATTGTTGGAAGCGACACATGAGTTGTGGAAGACATTGTTGGAGGAGAATGATTTTTGGAGTGTTTTCAGTTTAAAATAGATAAAGAAGGGGATGTCATATGGTGACCATGTTGTTGGGGCTGCATCCCCGAGCCCCAACTACGTACTAACGATCGAATTCTTGCGACCAGTCGCAGTGACTCCCTATTGGGGGAGTGGGGAGTCGCTTGGCGTCGAATCTAATTGCGACAACAACCTAAACAAAAGTGTATTGATAAGTCAAACCTGGGATCTTCGTTGGGAGTAGAGAGTGAAAGATATGACTAATCAAATCTATGCCCAACGTGTTGGAAGTCAACTGAGTGTAGATCGTCTATAGACAATTTTGCACATGAATGGTACTAAACGTTGTTTGATGGTGTATGCGAGAGTAATCAAATGAGCAAAGTATGATTGCCTTGTTGTCAATCGATGTGTTTATGATGGTTTTGTTAGCTCTCTTTTATATTAAATTCCATCATCATGTTGGCGAAGTAGACCGTGATCGCGTTGATCTCCCCTCCAATGTAATCATCAATGCACCTCCTCGCAAACGTATCGTAACGTAGACCACAACAATGTTTGACGACATTATTGAGTGTATTTGGTACACACCGACGAGTATAGCACCTAGGAAGATATGGATTCTAGAGTTGCTACAATGTTCTACACTCAAAACTCCGTATAACAAATTATCGTTCATATTTGAAAAGTAATAAATTCATTCGAGTTTTGGGTTAACTAAATTTTAAATGTATACTACGAACTTAATCTGACGGTAAATGAAATTAACTTTGTTTTAACGACATTAACTTACTATTTGAAGTGGTCTGAACAATGCTCTAAATTGTCATCTTCACGCTGATAATATTAGCAACGATATTATCACAAGAGCATAATTGAATAATCTAAGTTAAAACTTCACTATATTGTAAATATACAATAGAAAGTACGTATCCTATAAAGTATAAACCACCATAATTTGTATGTAGATAGATAGTAATCTTAAAGTGGAGTAAATAATTAAATTGGAGTTAACATTCGAAGTGAGATAGTTGACAGACATTATGAACGGATCTTTTGATGAAAGCCAACTTTAGATTCAATTTATATTGAAATCGATTGATTCCTGATTAATTCCTACATACACAAGACCTGCAATCCTGGGTCAGAGCTTGTCGTACTTGTGTGCGATTAACTTGATTTACATAGTTTTGCGTGAGTTAATTGAGTTCACCCCGTACATTTAGTAGTGGCTGCATGTTCACAATTTTTTTTTTTAAAATTCCTACATACAACAATCAAGAATATTATGAATTTTGTGCTGCCAAAAAATATTATGAATTTTGTGTTGGATTTAAATTTAGACAGTAGAAGCCTAGAACTTATTAGAAGGTCTTAAAAGGTACAAACTCCAGAGGACAAAAATATAACCCTAAAGCCCTAAATCAATTTTGATCTTCATCCTGTATATCTCCTCTCTCTCCTTCTCTCGTCTTCCTCACCGCTGATCCGACCACCACACCCAACCACGACGTCTTTGGTTTTCCGTCTCCTTCTTATCGCCCACTGCGTCTCCGGTTAAGTCCAAACGACGGCGTTTTATCTTACCTCCTCCATCAAGAAATATAGATTTATTTGCGCTGATTACTTTGCAAAACCGGTCATGATTTGCCGTATCAGGTCCTATGTTCATAGTCATTAATTCTTCAGTATTTGAGAAATCTTGAATTCATTTCTGTAACGGTTTGTGATATTACATACAGCTCATACATAGCTTGTAGAGTCCATACAATCCAATTACTTTGTACCAAATCCGAGCCCTAATAAACCTCAATCTTCACCAGTTTCCGGAGATTTTTCTTCAATTAGTGAGTTACTGATTCAATCTGTGCGCAATTTGTATCGATTATGGATCAAGACGAGGAGGATTTGAAGTTGGCATTGAGACTGAGCATGCAGCAGGCTGAAACTCCTGAGGCAAAGCGGAGCAGGGCAGAGGAGAGTTCTGATGTGCGCCCCATGGAGGAGGAGTCTCCAGGGGCGAGGAGCCGGAGAATGCAGCGGGAATTAATGGCTGCGGCAGCTGAGAAGCGGATGGCATCATTAAAAAGTGTTGCCGGAGCACCAGTCAAAGATGTGGAGGAAGTTAAGGATGTGAAAATGAAGGGTGTAGAAGCTGATGATGTAGAGCAAGGAGTGAAGGATGTGAAAATGAAGGGTGTAGAAACTGTGGATGAAGGAAAGGGAGTTAGTGTCGAGAAAGGAGAGGTCAAGCCTAACAGTTCTGGAGTTAATTTGTTGCTTCAGGAGGATGGTGTGGTCAGGGGAGTGACTTCCGGAGCGAATTTGTTGCTTCCTGAAGCTGATAAACTTTTAGGGATGATTTTCGGCAAACGGGTCAGTCAGGAGGTGCTAGCTCAGTGGAGCAATCAGGGCATAAGGTAATTGGTTAACTTGTTGTCATCAATTTAGCTGTGCGTATTGTGGATACATGTCTTGCATTGACGGATGCTATAATTTTGGGTCATATGCC
>JAYMSL010001713.1:0-16242 GCA_036897195.1 Plantago coronopus
GAACACCCTTTAACAGACAAAGCATTACACGATATCCTATGAAGCTCTTTCACCTCAGGCTGTTTGAATCAGGCTGAGAGAGTAAATCCGCGGCACTATATCTCTGATTGGAAGGTCTACCCTAACTGCAATTACCAGTTTCGCTTATTTTTTTAAAGTCCATTCCCCCCCCCCCCCCCTCTGGACTTTCTCATCCCCTTCCAGGGACCAACAATTAAGTTCCTCGTGCATAACATCAATCCAATGTGAATCCAAAAGGGCTTCTTTAACATTCTTAGGTTCTATTTTGGAAACAAAACAAGAAGCACGTACCATGGATTCATCAAGATTACTATCAGCACATAAGCAAGCAACAACCATTTTGGATTTAAGTCCACTTAACTGTCTGTAGTCAACCTTGTTGACCTTCCTGTGACCTCTTCCAAGAGCAGGAGCAGCATCTGGCTCATCATCTGATTCCTCTTCGGAGGTTGTGGCAACCTCAGGTGTGGTTTGAGTAATCTCTGGCTGGGTTGACTCAACCACAGTTGGAACCTCAGTTGCTTGTGGTGCTGTTGGTTGGGCAGTTCCATCTCCATCTGAGCTAGTGGCAGCTACAGTTCCAGCAGGCTGACCTGTGATTGTTGGGGTTGGAGTAATCTCAGCATCAACCCATTCCATTTGACCAACTTGATCCTTTTGATCTACTTTTCAAACCCACTAATATTAAATATGTCTACTTTTCAAACACTATCAATATATTACTCAAAATTAATACTCTTTCTTATTTGTTGATTGTAAAGTCAAATAGGAAGTTTCGGGTAATAATAATTAGTGTAGAGATTTGAACGCCAAAAATGGAGAAACATTTCATCTTTCATATTTCCATGCATTAAACCATTACTCGTCTGTATTTAGTAATTAGAGTTAGATATAATGCAATTATGGATTTTTATTTAATTTTTATAAATGTTGAAGTACAGATTGGCCAATTCAAATTTTGGTGTACATCTAAGTTAGCTCATCTTTTATTTTTTTCTAATAGAAGTATAGATTATAGATAGATTATACTCCATCCGTCCGGTTAATAATACTACATTTTGTCATTTTGAGTGTTCGCTTAATAATGCTACGTTTTCAAAAATGAAAAGTTTTTATTGGTTTTTAAATCACACACTACTACTCCGACCAGTTGTCTTATATATATCATTATGTACTACTCCATCCGTTCCATTAAAAACTTCCTAGGCACTTACTTTATCTTTGTTTAAGGAATATTAGTATTATAATAGTTAGTGTGTAGTATTATATTGATAAAGTAGTAAATAATTGATAAATGAGAAGAGAGAGGGGAGAAAAGTGTTGATAAAGTAGTAAAGTTAAGTAATAAAAAATTAGTGAGTGGATGAAAACTTTCCTTATTTGGGTTGGGAAGTTTGTAACGGAACGTCAAATAAGGAAAGTTAGGAAGTTTTTAATGGAACGAAGGGAGTACCACAATTCAAAACCAATTGTATTACTTTACTTTTCATGAACTACTCCTATATATTCAATTTATACTATTTTAATTTTCATTAATTACTTCAATTTAGCGCACTTACACTACATCTTAATATTTTGCACACTTTCTTAAATATTGTGCCAAGTTGCAATTATATTAATTACCCCAATATACCTTACCTGTTCGAAGATAAAGTTGAAAATTAGGAAGCTTATAGGGGAAGTACCTTGGTATCATCTTCTTGAAGGTTCCCATCATTGCTTGCTCTGGTTTAACAACTCTCAATTTTCAACTACTTTCCCGTAACATTTATATACCCTCCTTTCCGCCCCTGACAACTTTCCCTTAAACATTATTGTACAACCAAATCCACCATAAGTCCATAACCAACGAGAAGAAGAGCAAACCATGGCTGCAAGAATCCCACCAAGATTTTGCAAGATTCCCATTTTCGACCCTACAGATGACACTGACACCATAGTAAGTCTTTCATGTTTTTTCTGTTTTACCCTGATTCTTAGTCACTCTGTTTTCATGCAGAGAATCCCAACAAAGTTCACTGAGAGGTATGGGGAGGACATCCTGCCTGATACTGTATTTTTGAAGGTTCAGAAATGTTCCAGGTCGTGGGAAGTTAAACTGGTTCTTAGTGCTGATGGTGAGATATGGATGGGCGAAGGATGGAAGAAGTTTAAGGATCATTACTCCATTGACTCGCTGCATTACTTAGTGTTTAAGTACGATAGAACACGTTCACATTTTAAAGTTTTGATTATTGATATGTCTTCTGTGGAGATAGAGTACCCGGTTGAAGATGTTAATGATGAACGAATTGAATTAGAGGCAGACGATTCGGTTGAACATATTTCCATAGTGCAGATGACAGGGAGAAAGATGCCTAATACTGGTGATTTGAATGCAAATCCAGTGAGCAAATCAGCTCGGAAGGTGAAGGTTTGTGGTAAGTTCAATCTATATATTTATCGATTCGTATAGTACTTCTCACTGGCGGATATGGAATCTGCACAAGATGTAGATCTCAGTTTTTGGCAATATTCTTTTGTTCAAGTCTGCTGACATGATAATAAATGTACCTACAGAGCAAGATGGCATTGATTGTGCTGTGAAAGCAAGGAAATCCATGGAGAAACATCAGACACACAAGCAGGTGAACAGATCTGCTTCATTAGCACTTCCTCTCTTCTTCTTCTTATGTTGTTTCTATATTAGATTTGTTTAACAATTTTTCTGCATTATATAGAATGCTCCTGAAGATTTTGTTTCGGGCATTGGAAAACAAACCATCCGACAAGATTCGGCATCTCAGATGAGAACAGTTCCGAAAGTGAAAGAAAAGGCAAAGGCGGAGAAAGTAAGCCCTAGTGATGAGCAACTAAAGAGTGCAATTTCTGAAATCTTGAAGGAAGTCGACTTAAATACGACCACCTTCACAGACATTCTGAAATTACTTGCAAATCAATTTGGTACCGATCTCACACCAAGGAAACAATCACTAAAGAGCATGGTCCAGCATGAACTCACAAAACTCTAGCTGAGGCAGAGGAAGATGATACAGATGAAGATGATTCTGAAAAGGACGAGAAAAATCCTTCTGCCAAAGCCTAACTACCTTTGGTAAGAAATCTGACTTTTGCAAACTGTTGATGTGCTTGCATTTCACCCTGTAAACCCCTACTTTTGAGATAATATGGTTAAATTTTTTGAAGGTCACATGCTGTCATACTTTCTTAAGAAGCTGAATCCAGGCTTAATCTGATCATGATGAGCAATATATGTACTCATTTAGTCTAGATTCATGAACATGATTTAAGCTCATGTATAATTCTGGTATGCTGCGCTTGTTAACTCAGATAACTTATTAGTCTGGTAATTGTTGGCTCTCATATTCTTGATTTGTTATGTTTTTTGGCCTTGTTGTTGTAGAGTTTGTTGGCCAGTAGACAGAATATCAGTTCTATTCTTGAGTCTTGACACAAAGATTGCTCAAATCTGATTTAATCCAGTACTAATGACTGACTCTTTTTATACTAATAGATGACTAGAACCCGTAGGCATGTGTTGCGATATTATATTACTTAATAATGTGTGTGAACTCGAAGTCGTCAACATGGGTTCTAGAGACGAACCTGGAACCTGTCTATGATGATCCTTTCCGGAATCTGAAACCAGAAAAGGAAGGTCAATTTATGAACCCAGAGGTCCCAGATGACACCACAACAGTAGAATACAAACACCACTAATAGTCCTTCCACAACATTCTGAACTCTGAAAACTAAAACTCTTTCCAGAATACTAAAATCAATGAAACAACTTAGAGATTCAAATCACACCAGGACCAAGAAAACCATAAGGAGCTTGTGTGTTGCCTTATAAAAACTACTAGTGAGCTATGGTGCGGAACTAGCGAAACCCCTATACGGCTATACCCTATGTTCTCAAGAAACCAGACGTACTACGTACTTTATGTTAGAACAAATGCAGGACAGCAGGAGTACTCAGATTAATGTTAAAATTCTGACTTGAACAAATGCGAAACTCAAGCTGATGAGTTACAAAATCTATGATCAAAGACTTGACATCCAGTACTCTATTTCAGTATAACAAAATAATGAAACTCAATCGGACTAGTCACTTCTACCGCATCATTCATTTGCTCTTCGGCATACTTTGAACAGCTAGCTAGTCTTGTTGTGTCCTGCTTCTCTGCATTGTATATGCTAAAATAAATTAACAAGGAATAGAAACGAACTCCGTGAATCAAATATGAATTCTGAGTCTATTGGAAGAGAATGTGAATGTATGAGTAAAAATGTTATACCTGCAGATGCTAAGACTCATTCATTATCGTCGTAGACTGGGATCCGGAAATAAGACCCGTAGTCTCTTCCCTGTTTCTATCAGCCACCGACTATTTATACTTCCAGGTGGAAATTGTATAAGTCCCAAGATTTTGAAAGTAGTTATCATATGCGTGCAAGGAATTCCTTCAGTTTCAAGTCCTTGGCAGTCGCACTTAAATTTAGATTTGCCGATATTCACTAACACCGAATTTTGCTTCTGCTTCAGATATGCCCTGTAAAGGAATATGAAGTCCTCTGTCGTTCTGTGTTCCACACGATACTTTTGAAATTCCGAAGGATTTTCGAAGACAAGGCCTTGCTCATAAACAATATTGTTGCGCAGTTTTAAAAAATAATCTCTCGTGCATTTTTTGAAAGCATCCGTCTCATATTCAATTAGGCACGTTAATGGCGCGACAGTCATTTCACTCTGCATCTCAGACCGAACTTGAAGATCAAACAAAATGCTTCTATTCCTATTCAATGCAGAAAAGAAATACCTGAAGAATTCAGTCACTGTTGAATATTTGTTCAGGTAAGTCCTAAGAAGTAAATTTACTGAGTACGCCCGTCCTGTAGTACTCATTCCTGCAAAGAAAACTCCTGAAAAGAATGCCTCACACCACAACTCTTTCGTTTCGTATATGTTCTTTACCCATGGGATATTGCTTACTTTGTACTCAACAATCAATTCTTCCCATCGTTCCTCAAATTCAGTCCTGGTACACTTCCTCGCTGCCAACACAGCAAACTCTTGTCGAAACTTTCCTTTCACATGTTGTGCCGCGTTTCGCTTCACAGACGAGAGATAAAGTCTGTGTCTAGTTCCCTCGAGTTCATATTTAATTGCACTGCAAATGGATGCATTTTGATCTGTGAGTATGCAGCCTGGTTTCTTATTATTCATTGCCTCTATGAAAGCCTCCAGTATCCAACGGTAACAATGGCTTGCTTCTTCATGGAGAATACCAGCTCCAAAGATGATGTTCTTTCCGTGGTTATTTCTTCCCGAGAATATCACAAGAGGAAATCGATCTGCATCAGTTTTGTATGTAGAATCAAGAGCCAATACATCACTGTAGGCTTCATATTCGGCCCGGGACTGCGAATCACACCAGAAAATAGATCTAACCGTACCATCAACCGCCTCTGTGTGTCTTAGAATAAACCCCGGGTCAGACAACTTCATTCCATAAAGGATGTCAAAAGCGGTATTTACATCATCATTTTGCGTCAAGGAACGAGTCCTGTCGACAGACGCAGGGACATCATTGAAGTCTCTCCACTTACGCTTATGCGGGGTATCATTTTCCATAATTTTCCGAACTTAAACCAACAAATCACCACTAACCAATTACTTCTGAACTTAAACAAAATGCCGCTTATGTACCTGAAATTCGAACACACCTGTATCAGAATTACCTAAATTCTAACCGCAATCTTAATAGATTACCACTCACCGATGACCTACCTGATGTTCAAGGTAACATTATATCATGCACAATCAATCAATCCATTTGAAACACTTACAGACTACAAGGGCTTAACAAAATTTAGTTGGGTTGGACTCAGAATTTCCATGGTTTATATAGTGCAGTACATCAATTTCTTGGCAATAAAACAGTGTTCCTGTACAAAACTGGACTACTAACAAAATTACATTCACATTCCCCAGAAACCATATCATGCAATTATACAGCACTAGTAGTATGTTTATCCAGAAAGCACACACTCACAGAGTAACTGAAGTACCCAAATAGGCAATAGCATAGTAATAACTCCCTAAATCATCAACTAATTATCACATGATACACACATCAACAAGAGAATTAGTCCCAAATACTAATTAATCAGATAATTACAGAATACTTAATTTAGCCCCAAAACAAGTTTAAAAAAAAAGAAAGAAGAAGACAGCAACTCATAGCTCTGTTCGTTTCAACTTAACATGGTGTTCCATTCAGTTAGTTCAAAACTATAATTAGAATTCAGTTCAGGTACATTCATATAATTTCAGCATCTGAAGGGACATATGGGGACTCCCTAAATTTTTTAAAATGAATTTTTTATATTAACTTTTTAAGATTTTTCGGAAAAAATACAGAAAACGGAGTAACATGACAGCATAAAACTCTCAATCCCGACCCACCAAATAGCAAAATAAAGGAATCATGCGACAAGGATTATCAGGGGTGTCGTAGTGGTAAAACATCTAAAAAAACGTGACGAAGATTACCTGAAGGAGATAAGTTATACTGCAGATCGAACTGCGACGAAGGACCGTAACCCAAAGAAACCTAATCGTCTAGAATTCTAACTTCAGCTTCGAGGATAAAGAATCAACAAATTAACAACTGTGGTAATTAAGGCTACAATCAGAATAAAGAAGTTAGATTGAAATGCTTACCGTAGAAGGTAGAAGAAGCTAAGAGAACAGAGTGTAGAAAGCTTGACGGTAAACTAACCGGTGGGGAAAGGAAGAAATTATGTTATATACGTGAATTTACTGGAGGAAAGCTCTGTGCTTACAGTACAACCGTATAAGTTGGAAGATTTTACACTGAGGAAGAATGGGGCCGTCAAATCAAATAACAAGACGAGGAATAGATACGTGTGAATGTGTGATAGTGGGTTCCTAGGTTTAAGGAGATTAACTAGGGTAGTGATACTGGTATTACGCGAATCTGGTCTTAACGAGCGTTCGGTTCGGTTTGTTTTATTAAGTCTTGAGTTCGGTTCGCTCGAGGTAAATAAGTCGAGTTCGAGCATCACTTGTTACTCGTTGAACTAATGATATAAAGCTTGTTACGTCTAATTATTTCAATACATTTTTATTTTTCATAAAAGATTTCAATATTTTCAATAAAGAATACTTGTCAAAAGTTCGTTAAGATTCGACAAAACTCAATAAGTTTTGGAACTCGTTAAAAATTAAAGATTAAATTTTAAAATACACTCAAACCTTTTTAGGGTTTTGCAGTTTACACTAAAGAAAATTTATTTTGGTAATCAACCCTCGAACCTTTTGAACTTTTGGCAATTTACATAAAAGTTGAACAAACGTTAACAATTTTGGCAAATCATATGATTCTTTATTCAACGGAAGCCATGGAAGCTCTTTGACGGAAGCACGGGCAGAAGCTCAAAGCAAATAAGAGTCAAATATATTGGATAACACTTAAATTTGCGTTAACAATACTAGCATCATATTGTGAGGAAAATTATTGTGAAAGACCATATATATGTATGTCATTGATACCAGATGATGTTTGATTATTTGTTGAAAAATACTAGACATAAATACACAAGTGTACGTAGGACAATTGTAATACACACATTAAGTGATTGATCAATGTTCAATCTGTACTATGTAAATTATAGAACTGGTGTAGACAATAATATTCCGAATCGTTACATGTGTAGTAAAATCATCCAGATGCTTCAACCCAAGAACGTGGCTTAAGCCCTGTGACACTAAAAATGCAATGCTCCAAGAACCAAAAGAAGTTGGACCAATCCAAAACCCGATTCCAGAGTCCGCTTACAATGCAATAGTTGCTGTTAAACGGCGCCTGATGGTGCTTTCCATGGTCAGCCCTCCCTACCAGCACACCTCCATCCTGCAAAATTGCAATTGTATCACTCTTTGTTAACTATTGATGGACTCAGTTACGTGTTAGATCTATCGGAATTTCCTTAATTCAGAAACAGTAAACGAAGTTTTTAGTATATAAAAATAGAATTAGTCCCTTAAACCTAACTTAATACCAAATTCAAAATAAATTTTTGAACTAAGTTAAGGACTTAATTCAACTCACTAACCGTATGCCAAACAGATTGTGCATTTTTACCAAGTTGGCCCAAAAAATGAAATTTGGTGTGGGATGTTCAATACATGTTTGTTATGGTTTTGCAAAATGTTGTAGTTTTAATTTACTTGACAGTACTCTTACCTGCAGAGCAACCACCACGGCATGAAGTTTTCCTTTCGGTGTATGCGACCAGGCATGAAACTGCTGGCAGAACATGACGAATCCAAAGAAAACACACAGAAACATCAGAAGAGCAGGATACTGCGAAAACACATAGTTTGCAGGTATCAAGGCCACGGTAACACCAGCAGCCAGGACATGAAGAATTTTGGCTGAATCCTGTTTGGTGATGGCCCAGGGCTGGACATGATGCGCTTGGAACGACTCAATTTGCGTACCAAAGATGGGCGTTTGTGACCCGCCATAGTTGTCAATGGACCAATGGTAGATACCTGTAACTAGGTCGGCTAGTAAGTAGCCGATAAAGGCTGCAAAAGCGAGTCTGAGCCACGGTTGTGGAGTTGTCGATGAAAGGGAGTTGGTGAGGGTGATCAAGATGGTAATGCACCCACTTGCTAGGCATGCACGTTCGGTCCAGGTTGAAATTTGCCACCTTTTGTCGTTGAGATCGTAATACTGATTAGTACCGGAGTTGTTCATGTTGATCGGTTGAGTCGAGTACTGTGATATTATAGTTTTCGCCTTTTCGGGTTTTTTGGCCCGTGATTTATAAAGGGATTGAAATGGAATGTCTAAGTAGCTAAGCATTGCAGGAGAGGTGTTTTGAATAGATAGCGTAATTATTCGTGAGAAGATTTTACGGGTTTTTCTTCTCTTAAGATACGTAATGAAAATCAATGGGAACAGGTAGCTAGATACCGAAACGTGTTTAAAAAGGGATTAATATCTATGATACGAAGCCAATTGGTTATATGATGCCACGTTATAATACCTTAGCTTTGATTTTAATTTTTGGAGTGCCAAATATCCGTTCAAGGATTATCAACTAATTCTCGGCAGTCAGCACAGATCATTAGCCACCCACCATGATATGCAAGAATCGAACCGAGCCAAGAATCAAGTTTTGGGACGAAAATGATGTTTTTTTTATTTCAGGAGCGAAACACTAAAATTCAGAAAGTCGTTTTTTTAGATGTTAGGGGCATCACTACTACGACATCTCGTGATAATCCCTTAGATCGCGACACGTGTAATCGAGATTGAAAAAAAGTGTACTGCTACAAATTTACTACTTTTCTCCCTACTTATTTTACTACTTGAGCCATTAAACATACGCCACCTGCCCAGACAATTTTCTGCATTCAAATTTATTTCCGAACCTTCTTTCCATTTGGTCCTTTATTTACTGCCAATATTATATATACTCCCCATTTGGCATTTGGCTTGCATACAAAACAGACTTCATAACTTCTCTTATGTATGGGTATTTCAACTTCATGATAAAATGATAATAATCTTATTTGGAACATATTAGATACTACTATGAAAATTTTAAGTATAAGTTAATGTATTACAGAACCATACGTTAAAGGAGTAAAAGTTAGAAATATAAACTAATATAACTAAGTGAGATACATATTTTAAAAAAAAAATTTGTGGGTAAGTTTAAAAACATTGGCATATTTTATAATACGCAATGAGAAAAAATTGGGAGAGACCACCATATTTGGTCTTTTAATAAAAGACCACCTTCCTTAGTGCATTATAAGGTAATTCACCATAAAGCTCCAAAATTCGCGGATCCGGGTCACTAAACGGGTCATGAAACCGGGTTATAATAAAACCCCCAAACCCCCCCCGTTTTTAGCCCTAGCCGTCCATTCAGAAAAACACCACCTGCTTTCTCTCACCTCTCTCTCTCTCTCTTCTCTCTCTTCTCTCTCCGCTCGAAAAATTGAAGATCTGCTCGATGTTGCCGGAATCAATGCATATCGACGATTCAAACGTTGATCCGATCGATTTACCACCTCGTTCACCAACATATAGCAACGTTGATGAAGATTACGAAGCTGATGGTACCGATCCACCTCTGTTTCTGACGTATGGAGATGAAACTGCTAATGAAGCTGGAGATGAAGCTGATAATGATGATGGAGATGTATTTTCTGGTAACATCGCTCACAATTTGGTTTACTGTATGTTGATTACTCATATAGCTATTGTTTTCATTACTCGTTCGATGTTTTACGCGTGTTCAAAACAGGTGGTGTTGTGTTTTAGTATAGGTTTTGGTTTGTTGGATAATGATCTCTTCGTTTTGCTTTATGTTGATTACTCATATAGGTATTGTTTCATTCCTCGTTCGATGTTTTTACGCGTGTTGAAAACAGGTGGTGTTGTGTCTTAATATAGGTTTGGTTTGTTGCATAATGATCTGCTCATTTTGTTTTTGATATAGCTATATAGCTATTGTTTACACGTAGGTGGTGTTCTGTCTTAATATATCTATTGTAGTGATTTGGAATAGCTATTGTTATGGTGTTGTTATATGTTTGAATGGGTGAGGTTCTGGTGGGGGATGTTATGTAATAAAATATGTATTGTGGTGTTTTGGAATAGGTGTTGTAATATGGTTGAATATGTATTGCAGTGTTTTGGAATAGGTATTGTTATCTATTTTTAATAATGGGTGTTGTTATATGTCAGAATATGTATTGTAGTGTCTTGGAATAGGGGGTGTAATATGGTTGAATGTGTATTGGAGTGTTTTGGAATAGGTATTGTTATCTATTTTTAATAATGGTTGTTGTTATATGTCAGAATATGTATTGTAGTGTCTTGAAATAGGGGGTGTAATATGGTTGAATATGTATTGTAGAGTTTTGGAATAGGATGAGAAAAACCATGTGTTACTTTGTTTACACATAAGGGGGTGTTCTGTCTTCATATAGGTAATGTTATGTCCATTAATATATGGTAGGTGATGAGTTTTCATACAGTTTCTGTTTTTTTCTTTTAAACAGATGATGAGGAGGCTCCTAATCTCCCTGCCTCTCTAATGGGGAGGACGGCTGAGACCCTTGCCGAGATAAAAGAGATGTACTACACTTTTGCTTCCCAAATTGGTTTCAGCGCCAAAGCATCTGGAACAAAGAAATATGCAAAGAGTGATGATGTAAGGGAACAATATTATTGGTGTTCAGCACAAGGAACGACAAACTCAAGGCCGCCAACGACTCCATCCCCTCAAATAGGTGATGCTATGTTTTCAAATAGGTGTTGTGGTGTTATTATATAGATAGCTCTTTTTGGACATGTTTGTGTTTTAATTTTAAAATATATAGTACTATGTGTTTAAATAGGTATTGTGGTGTTCTTATATACCTGTTATGTGATGTGGTGGTTTCTAACTAGGGGGTGTTATGTATTGAAATAGGTATTGAAACAGGGGAGACAAGCACAAAAAAAAAGAGGAGGAAGAGAACACTGTTGATCACAAGGACAGGTTGCCACGCTCATATAAGAGTAAAGTTTGATAGAAATACAGCAATGTTCACGGTTGTTGGCGAAGATATAAACCACAATCATCCATTAAATAGGCCTGAATGGCAGCACCTAGCTCGAAGTGAGAGGAATATAAGCAAGCAGAAAGCTGCTGTGATTGATTCTCTGGAACAATCTGGCATGAAACCTACAGTTGCATACAGGTGTTGTTCTGTCTCAAAATTGATATTGTTATGTTGTGAAATGCATGTTTAGTTTTTAAAAAATAGGAGATGGTATATATGGTATGTTGTATATCTATATAGGTGTTGTTGTGTCTAAAAATATGTGGTGTAATGTTTTCACATACAGGTATTTGGCTAAAAATGCGTGTGGTGTGGAAAATGTTGGGCACACCATGTCCGATCATCTCAACTACGTTAATAGACTGAGGAGACATGCAGCTGGCTTGGAAGACGCGCAATCTGTTGTGCGAATGTTACAAAAAAGGAAGCAAGATGATCCCGACCACTATTTTGACTTCATGTTAGACCAAAAAGGGAGGCTGGCAGGCCTATTTTGGGCAGACCCAATGATGAGGGATGACTACTCTGTCTATGGGGATGTCGTAGTATTTGATACTACGTATCGAACAAACAGGTGATGTTTCCCTTACTAAATACTTGTATGATATGTGTTACAATTAGTGTTGTTCTGTCTTATAATATATAATGTGAAATATATTAATAGTCATCAACGTTGCAGATACGAGATGATTTGCGCCCCCTTTGTTGGAGCGAATAACCACTGGAACAACGTGATGTTCGGTTGTGCGTTCCTATCAAACGAGCGAACTGAATCATTTGTTTGGCTACTGGACACTTTCATAACATGCATGTATGGAAAAAAGCCTTCTACCATTTTCACAGACCAAGATGCAGCAATGAATAGCGCAATCGAACAGGTATTGGTTTTGTTTTCTTGTGTGTAAAAATACGTATTGTTATGTCTCGATATAGGTATTGTTGTATCTAAAAATATGTGGTGTAATGTTCCCACATACAGGTGATGGGCGATGACACAAGACACAGATTGTGTGTTTGGCACCTTGAACAAAATGCATTCTCCCACTGTCCCCTCCTCAGGACTGATGCCACATTTAAAGAAAAGTTCAACCTTGTCTTGAAAGGGTGTCATAGTAAAGAACAATTCGAGCGTGAATGGAAGTCAATGATTGCTGATTACCATCTCCAGGCTGACACTTGGTTCCCGAAGCTGTATTCTCTGCGTTACAAGTGGGGCAGAGTTTTCAATAGGGATGCCTTTTCAGCTGGCATCATGTCGTCTCAAAGAAGCGAAAGTACAAACCGTGCAATCTCATTCAACACTAACAAGACCACGTCTCTACAACAGTTCTTTGCCCTGTTTGACGCTTGTGTCGAACGTTGGAGAGAGACTGAACGTGATAAAGACTACAGGTGCCACCGGGGTTATCCAAAACCTGGTATCAATCATACCATGCTACAGCAAATGTCTAAGGTATTATCTGAATATGGGTATTGTTGTGTATTAATATATGTTATGTAATGCCTGCATATTGGTAATGTATGTTTTAAAATATATTGTTGTACAATATTAGTACTGTTGTGTCCAGAAATAGGTATTGCTATGTCACTAAATATATGATCTCATTTTTTGCAGATATACACTCTTAAAATCTATGGCAGGTTTGAATCTGAGTTCATGAAATCATATGCAACCAAATGTGAGTTCTACATGAGAGCTTTTGATGGGACAAGATTCAAGGTTACACCTCAGAACAACCCGGAAAATGTTGGTATGGTTTTGTACAACGACGAAGGTGAGAATGGAATAACAGTCCGATGTACGTGTATGCATTTCGAGGAGGTAGGCTGGTTGTGTATCCACTGCATCAGGGTGTTGCTTCACAATAATATTGAGACTGTTCCAGATGCTTATATATTACCTCGATGGACAAGAACGGTTAAACTACACATTTGGGACAAGGTGAAAGCTAAATCAGCCATGCATCCTGATGGTTTTGACCGTCCCGGTTGGAGGGGACATATGTGCAGGTCTTTTGTTTCGCTAGTTCTCCAGTCTGAAGGTGCCATGGACACTAGAGAAATCCTGGAAGATGTTTTACGATCTACCCAGCTTAGAATCACCCAAATGCTGCATGAAAAAGATGGCGAAGCATTTTTCAACCAAGAAGAAGAAGCACATGTGAACCAAGAAGAAGTAGGAGAGGCTGAAAACATCATCCTCGATCCGCCACAGATTAAGACTAAGGGGAGGAAGCCAAAACGCATCAAGTCAGCAGTTGAAAAATCCACAGCACAAAACTCTGCAAAAAAGCCAAGGAACAAGCACATAATATGATATCATGTTTATTAGTTCTATATCAACTAATACTTTCTGATTTCTATTCTGAAAAATTATTACGTGTTGAGACATGAAATATATATTGTGATGTTTTGGAATAGGTATTGTTATATGTTATCAATGGGTGATATTCTGATGGTTTTGTTATCTGTTAGAATAAGTATTGTACTGTTTTGGAATAGGTATTGTTATATGTTTGAATGGGTGAGGTTCTCTTTTAAGACACAACAATATCTATTTTAAGACACAACAATATCTATTTGACAACACAACAATAGCTATTTTGAAAACAGGCCAATGTATATTTTGAATCACACCAAAATCTATTTTGAAACACAACAATATCTGTTTTGAAACACAACAATATCTATTTTAAGACACAACAATATCTATTTGAAAGCACAACAAATATCGATTCCAAAAGAAGGACAAAATCTATTTTGAAACACGACAATATCTATTTTGAAACACAACAATATCTATTTGAAAACACAACAATATGGATTCCAAAAGAAGGACAAAATCTATTTTGAAACACGACAATATCTATTTTAAGACACAACAATAGCTATTTTGAAAACAGGCCAATGTCTATTTTGAAGCACAACAAAATCTATTTTGAAACACAACAATATCTATTTTGAAACACAACAATATCTCTTTTTGAAAACAGAACAAATATCTATTTTAAAACACAAACAAAATCTATTTTTAAACACAACAATATCTATTTTAAGACACAACAATATCTATTTGAAAACACAACAAAATCGATTCCAAAAGAAGGACAAAATCTATTTTTGAACACACGACAATATCTATTTTAAGACACAACAATAGCTATTTTGAGACAGAACAATATCGATTCCAAAAGGTGTTTGATACACTACCTTCTCGGCATACAAAAACAATATCTAATTGAAGACAAAACAATATCTATTTGAAAACAAAACAATATCTATTTTGATGACATAAATTCAAAGCCAACAAAACTTGTCTATTTAAACGCAATTTGTCTGCAAACTAAAACATATATTGAAGAATCCAAAACTGAAAATAGATCTTAAAAATCTTAATCCAAACTGCCAACTACTTTATCTTCGATCTTAATCTTGGCTTCTTCGCATTGGGCTCTGCTGGACGGGGAGGGGGGCGGACATCAACATTGGCCTCTGCTGGACGGGGAGGGACATCGACATTGGGCTCTGCTGCTGGAGGGGGAGGGACATCTGCTTTCTGCTTCCGATTATATGTCCTAGTTGGTTTCTTGCCTTGCTGCTGCGCACGAGCTTTGGCATCATTCTCCACAGCTTTTACAAAACTGATCAATGTGTCCTTCCTCTTGTTAAGTGCAATGGCATCTGCAATAACATCACCCCTTCTAGGATTCACATCAGCAAGCAGAATGGAGCCCAACATTTCTAGACGAAGTTTACGCCTGTCCATCACCTATTTTCAAACATCACAATATCAATTTGGAGACACAACAATACCTACTTTATTGACAAAATTAACAGCACACAAAGTTGTCTATTTAAAAACAGAACAATATCAATTATTATACACAACAACACATATTTTGCAAACCCTTACCTTGTGGAGATCTTTGCAGTTAAACGCATCGCCATTGAATAATTCAAGGTGCTTCATCAGAAAAACTCCGCAGTCGGTGTTGAAAACATTTGATGCCCATTTAAGCTTAATCGTTTCAACCTCGAAATCCTTGACCTCATCTGCTTCGGGATGTCCCAACTCGCTAAACAAATGTCCCATCTGTTCATGCTGATTAAAAGGAACAAAAATAGTTATATTAATACACAAACATCAAAAAACACACAAATTTATGGACATAACACTACCTATATCAAGACAGAACATCACCTATATCAAAAAACAAAAAAGTTTAAAACAAAAATTAACAACTTACAATGATTACAGTAAGCTTGTCCATCCTTACTTTGCTGTCCATCCTATTATCAAGATATTGAATCTTCTTACGGTCAAAATTGATCGCAAAGCAGACGTAATGTCCGATTTTCTTTCCAACAGGTTCAATAAGGTATGGCATCAAGAACTGTGGAAAAAAAAGAGGGCATAAACTGTCATACACACAACAACACCTATTTCAATACATAGCACCACCTATTTAGAAACACAACACCATCTATTTTAAAACTAAACACAACATGTCCAAAAAACAGTATATAAGAACACAACAATACCTATTTCAAAACATAGC
>JAYMSL010001714.1:0-16241 GCA_036897195.1 Plantago coronopus
AATGTGCAGAAAACCATCAACTTTGTTTCGAATTCGGATTTTGAAGGTGAAAGTGAGTAGATGACACATAGATGAAAGAATTAGTTTTTCCCAAAAATAGATTCGATTTTGTACTAAGTGAAAATTAAGGGGTGCCACATCATTTTTTTGCCACGTGGACATGCTAAGCTTTCAAGAAATTATTGAGTTTTTATATATATATGGATACTATTTTGTCAATTGTATTTAAGGCATTATACTCTTTGAGTTTATCATATGATATATTATGATCAGTTGTCGAGTTACTCAATATAACATTATAATGGACTGATGTTGATGAGGAGTGAGACCTCATCTTTACAACACAATCCTAAAAAATTCCCATCATCGTTAGAATGCTTTTGTTGGTGATGCGTTTGAGATTGACATGACATCTGCATCGTATCCTTAGGGAGTGTAGTTGGTTTCATAAGCTCAGCATTCGTAATGGGTGCAGACCCAACGAGAAACCACTAGTGAACTTTGACCATGTCAATGCTTGGAACACAATTGAAATAGACACGACATATGTTGAGAACATCACAAGTACATGTTAACTGTAGATTGTCCGAGAAAGCATTTGAACGCAAAGCCTTCAATAGCATACAGAGAACACTCTAACTTTACATTGATCGAAAACAATTTCAGTGCATATTTGGGACAATGTCCAAATATATCCTTGGATCAATTAACAAGGTTGAGATACGATCAGGCCTGAGATTTAGAGGCCCTCTGCGAAAATTGTAAAGGGACCTAAGTCAAAATCTTAATATTAAAAAAAAAGGTACCAAGGAGTATCGACACTGAGACCTCTTGGAAGGAAAACAAGCCTTTTCCACTGCAACAAAAGTACTTCTTAAAACTAATTTTACATAATCTTGCTATATATTCAAATTCCTAGGTATATTTGGACTTTTGGTCTTTTGAGCTGAGGTCACTGTGCGGGCAAGCTGCCGGCACATGCCCACCGCCGGGCCTGGATACGATGGATTGGGTTATTTGAAGAAACACCATATTACCAATTTGAGACTCATCCTGAGTATTCGTGAAGCAAAGTGACAGAATCATTACATAACTTTCTATGCGTAAGGTATTTTGTAGAATTGCATAAACATTCTTGTATATTAATATGGTTCGCTGATTCGACTAGTAATTTAGTCGAAACCTTAATACATCAGTCATTTTCATTAAGTTTAGTTGTTCTTCAAAAAGTCTAGTGGCATCCACTTTAGTCGATAAAATTTGTTCTCTCTAATGAAGTCCTTACGTCAAGATGCTTAAATTTCTATTTTTGGGCTTTGATTGGAATATTATAAACGAACAATCAAAGCCAGTATTGGTCAAATTTCTCCTACCTTTGCTGAGCCGTGCAAGAAATGTCGCAAAAAGATGCAAATGCCCTTTGCTGTGACAACAACCGCCTCACTGAGGAATTTTTAAGTACGCCGTGATCCACTTCCGGCCCCACGTAAACCAATCAAACACTACCACGTCAGCAATCAAGATTCGATTCGGAGGGCAAAATGGTCATTTTGTACCCTGCCGCGATAAATTTTACCAATATTCTGTTTCCCACGGAGTCTATATAAAAATCGTTTCCTTCTTTGTTCATAGTTCACACAGTCGGGAAAGATAATAACGAAGGAGAAATCATTAATCAATCTCGTTTCGATTTGGTACTGGATCTCGACCTAAATTTCAGCTCGGAATCGTGATTTCGGAGGTGGAAATGCCGGCAGATGAGATTTGGAATGCCACGGAAGTGGCCGGGAGTCACAGTGCGGCGATTCCCTCGTCTTCGATCACCGTTGACCACTCTCTACCTGAAGCTGCTATGAAGCCACGTATTGTGTGAGTGCTTCTCCCTATTTACTGTTCGACTCGTTGTTTTGCTACTAATTGAGTCGGTTATTTTAATTTGCGGCCAATCTGGTTCGTTCCTAGAGTTCTTTTTTAGGAGAATTAGCTTGTGTTTCTGAGCATTTCTGAGCGGATTTTTGTCCCGGTGTAGGAGTTATGTTTCGTATCTTGTACAGATTGGAGGAGAAAGGCTTCTTTAAATAGAATGTATAACGCTTGTGCGATAGTGTGAATGTGATACTTGTGTGGTTAGATTGCTTCAACACTTCAATAAATGACTATTCCTTGTCGTTGTAATAATTTTTTCTTATTCAGATTCTTAGTTTCAGCTGAACTGGTTTAAGCTATGAGGAGATGTTTCTGATATGGGAATGTTTGTAAAATATGTGTAGTATTTAATTATGTAGTCAGTGGTTAGAAGTGATGGCTAGCTGAACTAGTATTTTTCCGTGCTTGTTGGTTTTTGTCTTATTAGTAATAGCTTAATTGGTTATGGCAGGAAGTTATGCAAGGATTTATTCAAACACTGGTCGGATTTGGACGACTCCAGTTTCACCATGGAGAAAGTATCTGGTGGTATAACGAACCTGTGTACGTAGCTGTCTTCTTTCTAATATCTTCTTGTATTAGATGGATTACACGAAGCGGTTGTGAAACTGGAATTGTAATTTCCTTGTTTTCTAACGTTGTGGTGTTGTTATCTGTACTTCAGTACCATGCATCTATAATCAGCTTATTTTTGTAACAGTACTGAAAGTGTCTGTTAGGGAAAATGCCGGGAGTGTCGTGAGTATGACAGTTCGATTATATGGACCAAATACGGAGTATGTTATCAATCGTGACAGGGAATTACAGGTAAGTCACAGATATGCTGTGGAGTGCACTGATGGATTTTATTGCACGTTGACATATACTATATGACACCTCTATACTTGTGCGTTGATTGGGCAAGCCATGAAGGCAGTTCTGTAACCAACTTTTTGTATTGTGATCAGGCGATTCCATATCTCTCAGCTGCAGGATTTGGTGCTAAGTTGCTTGGAGTTTTTGGGAATGGCATGGTGCAATCGTTTATTAATGCTCGTACCCTTGAACCATCAGGTATGGGTTCCAAGATAATATATGTTATTTTATGGCTACTTCCTCCCCAAGTGCTCGTTTGCATAGTTTTCTCTATCTTGAGCATGTAGTCAACCATGAAGCCTATCAAGTGATCTGTTTAGTGGGGACTTTGAGATCTCACATATCATGCGCCGAACTATCTTGCTTCATTTCTTATAGTGTGATTCATCATTTACATGATATCAACCTGGACAAATAAATAGATTGTGAAGTTTATTCTCGATTGATTGAAATCGTTAATATGCTCCTGTGTTTCCCAAGGTTCTCCCTTTACAGAGGACATAGCTTAAATATTCTACTAGTAAATGATTTTGAAATGTTTTCTGATTTCTTGACAGACATGCGAAAACCTGAACTCGTGATAAAAATTGCTAGACAGCTCCGAAGATTCCATGAGGTTGAAATCCCTGGTTCAAAAGAACCCCAATTATGGAATGACATCTTCAAATTCTATGAAGGAGGTATAGTGTGCTAGTTAATCCTTCTAAGTTCTAATGCATCCGAAATCTTGTAGTTTCTGCTATTGTACATTCTATAGGTTAACTAGGCATAGCATTAATATGTTGATGGCGGTTTATTCTTTTTATCTTATGGTTCGGTATATGTTCTTGTATACAGCTTCTAGCCTCAAGTTTGATGAGAACAAAAAGCAGGAGATATATAACTCAATCTCATTTGGAGAAATTCACAAGGAAATCACTGGGCTCAAGGTTATCTTCTAGTTCGTCTCAAATTCATGCAAGTATAGATAGATACATCTTCTAATTTTTCTTGAACCATTATGTGGACCTAGCATTATTATATTGCTAATAATGCTAACACGTTCTTCCTATCATGGAACAGGAAATGACAAGTCGCTTTGATGCTCCTGTTGTATTTGCTCACAATGATCTCCTTTCTGGAAATTTGATGCTTAATGATGATGAAGGTACTTTTGTGTTTGCAATACTTAATGTTCTGTGTGTGAATGCTGATGTGCAACTCTCTGCACGGTTGATACGGATACACTATATTTTGCATAACATGAAATTGTTCATCAGATGTCATTTGAGTTTTAGCGAAGGCACTTGAGGAAGTTTGTAAGAATAGTACCCCTTACTGGTTTCGTGTAGTGTAGAATCCAATATATCCCTTATACTGAGTGATGAGACCTCAATTCAGTTATACTCGGAGTGCAAATAGTAGTATTATAGCGTTATTGTTATATGATAGTTTAGATGAAGCAATGGAGAAGTTTAATAGGTGAACCAATAGATTATGAGTCAGTTGATAATGTCGTTACTAATTGTTGAATTATATTCTTGAAAAATCTCAAGTTTCTGGGGCCTGGACCAGGGCCTTTTAACTTTAAAGGAACACGTTCCCCTCATTCATCTTTGAGAATGAAGATATTATTAGAATTTCTGCTAATATTGATTGACAGTATTTACAGTTTTCTCATGGCCCCTTACTTTTTCATGTTACATTTTTCAGATAAGCTCTACTTCATCGACTTTGAGTATGGATCATACAACTACAGAGGCTTTGACATTGGAAACCACTTCAATGAGTATGCTGGCTATAATTGCGACTATACCAAGTCTGTCTACATTCTCATCTCTATTTCTTGCACGTTGCGTTCCCATTTGTGGGGATGATAAGACTCATTATATGCTTATTTTGTCACTGTTGCTGCTGTAGGTACCCAGATAAAAATCAACAGTATCACTTTTTCAGGCACTATTTGAAACCTGAAAGACCAAATGAGGTACAGAGTAGTTCTTGCTTATAGTTTGTATGGCAATCGTGGGGTTAGATCAATTTCAGTACTCTAATGAATGAGCAAATAATTACATGAGTGGAAAACCAGCATGTCACTATGTTAAATTTTGATTGAAGTTAGTCATGCCATGTTGCCCTCGCCTATAGCTACTGGAGCTCTCTCAGTATGCAATTCTAACATCTAGTTGTGTCAAGCAACGGTCTTTATGTCTATACTTGATGTCACTGGTGAAATTGGCAGGTTTCTAATGAAGACCTTGAGGCTCTTTATGTGGAGACAAATACTTACATGCTGGCCTCACACCTATACTGGGCGCTGTGGGCTTTAATTCAGGTGCCTTTTCTTTTTCTTGCTGTTTTGCTTGGCAGAAGATATTTGTTCTGTAGTTACATATAAAATTGTGGTCTTCTTGTGGCAGGCAAAAATGTCCCCAATCGATTTTGATTATCTTGATTATTTCTTCCTTCGCTATAACGAGTACAAGAAACAGAAAGAGAAATGTTTATCGCTTGCCAAGTCTTATCTGTCAAGAGGTCAACTTGCTCAAACGTAAAAACAGTGGGGTGATATCCAAGTGGTCAACTTCTCAGTTATGTTTCATCTCCATTCGGTTATGAAGGTGTGATACTTGATAAAGATAGAAGTTCTCAGATTTGTTCATCTCCATTCGGTTATGAAGGTGTGATGCTTGATAAAGATATGGCATCATCACCAGTTTGTTGTAAATTGTAATCCTGATACGCAATCAAAGGTTCCTGCTTTGGGCTGCGTCAAGTAAAAAACAGGGCAGTCACACTACATGAACACCCCCACAAAAATGGAGGAATTGTTTGTTTAATGAGATTCGATAAATTTGTTGGACTGCTTGATACTCATAAATTTCAGTGGTAGTAATGGTTTGTTGTACAAGTATAAATAAAGGTTGTTTTTGCATCCTCGTTGCGTTCTTATTGCGTTCTTATTTGTCACGCTCTCATGTTTATCTGGCAGCAGCATTGGGGCTCCTCGTCAATTCGAAGTTGTCTGTAAAACTAGAGCAATGTTTTGTAAGTAGCAAAACAAGGAAAAATATCCCTGAGAACGTTTTTTAGGCAGCGTATGCTTTTTATGATCTGTGCGCTCTTGATACGCACATGTGGTTTGAAGAATTTCACATAATAATTGATCGACAAATAATATGTGAAATTGATCTATAAATAATGTAAAACATAGTCAACCTGATGTACCCAAAGTTTAAGCTACTTGTATTCTATAGTTGCTTAGTATAGGTTCTGTAGTGTTAAACGCACCGTTATCGGAGGTTTAGAAGAGCAGAACAAAGGCAAGAAAATGTATTACTACCAGTGGAAACTGCAGTTTGGAAGGTGGATAGGATTCGTCAATTATACAGGTTAAACCACTACTTTGATCACAAAATACTTGTACAAGTATCTTTTTTAAGATCTTTTTACTACTCCGGGAAGGAGCAAAACGAACACACTATCCACCTAGCAAACTGATAAGTACAAGAATCGCGAACGAGATGAGGAAAAAGAAAACCAGCTTAACTAAAAGTTTACAGCAATACAGAAGGCTAGACATTGAATACAATCATTCAATGACTAGTTTCAGGTGCAGAGCAGAGGAGAGATAACACAACCCTTCTCAAACTTGAAGAACTTGACAATGCACTACACGGTTTTTCTGACGGTTTCCACCAGCAAGATTGGACAAAAAATTCGTCACAAGAGTTTTGAAGTGTCCTTTCCCAGATATAGTTTCCCACAAGTGCTCTGCAGCAGCAACCCTCCCATTGTCAGATTTCGAGATATCAACCAATGAAATACTCATGTTATTCCGAACAATGCATAGTTTGCCATTGAGAGGGAGGAGAGCTGCTGCTTCCAAGGCCTTTGAACTCCCCAAATGCATTTTGCTGTCAATATGCTTACACCAAGAACCACTTGTTTCATCATATATCCTAAGTTTGCACCCATCTTTGCAATCCAAACCATACAGACGACCGTTTATTGTAGCACAAGGATTTCTCCAACCCGCAACCATTCCATCATGAACAGGTTGCCAACTATCATTTTCTGGTTCGTATACTTCACTAAGAACCTGGCGATGCGAACCAAGCCCTTTTAGGAACCACTTTCCTCCATAAACAACCCCAATAAGAGGAACCATTGCAGTGCTCATATCAGAAATAAACGACCATCGGTTCTTATTGGGATCATAAACCTCTGCAGATCTCAATGACCTGTGTCCTCCCTCATTCTCCCCACCAGCTACATACAAACAGTTGTTAATCACGCAACACCCAAAGAAATGACGCCTTCGAAGCATATCAGGGGCACGATGCCATTTATTTGTCCTAGCACTGTAAAACACAACTCTTCTCATTGAACCCTTTACTGGATCTTTACCTCCAAAGAGATAGAGGTGACAACCACTAAGAACTGCACATCCAAAATCAAGTGCTTCAGTATATTCTTTTGGAACAGGAGGGAGAGGCTGCCAGAGCTGATATGTGGGATCAAACGCATGCCATGATATTCTTCTATCTCGGTCTCTCTTCATGATGTATATCCACTCCTCTGTAATCCCAATATTCTTTCGGAGTGAGTAGAAGAAATTACCGGCCAAAAGACGATACCATCTTTTGCAGACAAGACGGAGTTTGCAGTGGTCTATTCTTGGCACACGAATTAAGCAAGCAATAGCAAGATCATCCGGAAGGCCAGGTAGCAAAGGGGATTGGTTTCTATTTCTGTCACGTGGTGGCTTCTGTCTGGTGGGATGAATGGAAGGTTTAATATCAGGGTTTAGACAGAGCTTTGTCCCAGGCACGTATCGTTTAGCCCCAGCAACAGTTTTAAAGCTGGCGTCTACCCTACATAGGCATGCTGTTGTATCCACCTATATATCAAGACTACAATCAATATGGCGCAAGAGATAACTGTCAAGAAACCATGTTCTATACAAGCACATTAACTTTAAGGAATGAAGTAGCAAATTAACAGGTGCTATGACAGAGATATATAGCAAAAAACTGATTCAACTAAGTGGATGAGATCTTTTTTATTTGTCTGCACAAAATCCATTTCTAACAAGTAACAGACGAAATATTACAATACATATCAGCAAAAAGGAGTATTGTGTCTAAAGTGAGACGACTACAAAACCATTTTCCCCCACTATTACCAAGCAAGGCCATAATTAATCTAAATGAATGTTTACCTACAATAGTCTAGCAATGATCAATCAACAGAAACTATCATCTTAGGTATGAAGAACAGAATAGGGAAAGTTACAAGGAGGAACCAATTGGAGAGTAGCACTTCAAACAAGTTTTCGCGCTGGACTTTTAGTTAAAAAAAAAAAATCTAACCGAAATTTCCAGTTTTTGATGGACTTATAGGTATTTTGAACATAAAAAAGTCCAGCATGGTTCTTTTTCGAAATGTTAATCACCAATTGGTTTCTCCTAGTACCTTTCCCAAGAAATCCAACTATTTATCCCGACATTATCTGCACATACTGATACAATTTAGCTTGTACGAGCACGGACATAAAAATCTATAAACAAACATTTTAAACACAGTCTATGATCAATCAAGAGAAACCAAAAGCCATAGAAGAAACCACAATCTGGAACATGGAACAAAATGGCAGTTACTTATAGCACAAAACATGTACTACTACAAAAAAACTACAACTATCACCCAAGATTTAGTGAAAGGCCAAGATTTAGTTACCAGGGGAGGATGTATCACTCTTTCCATACGCTGAGTCATTGAAGATTAGCAGCTAGTTGAAAGCCCAATTCTTCTCAGCCAACCATCAGAAAGCACAACAGATCGATTGCAATTCAAAATTTCAAAATCTGTTACATCTAAAGAGAAAACACCAATTTGTAAAGCATCCAAAAAGCCTTACACTAACAACATAAACTAAAGCGATCCCACGTGAATTCAGTGAGAAAAAAGCGGAAAACCCAATCGAATTACTTGCTATCTACTCCCAAAAAGAAACCCTAAAAACCCAGAAATGTAAAAATGCGAGACAGCAAGAAAAGAAAATATGGTGGGCAAAAAAAGAAAGGCACTAAGGATGAAAGAAAGAGAGGTAGCAGTACAAGTACACTACTACTAAGATCTTAATTCTTGATTCCCAAATCCCACTTGTAATTTATTCTCCTTTTCTCTCTTTCACACCATTAATGCAAATTTTCAGTGGAAAATTGGGTCCATTTGAGGAACAGAAGAGCCTACAAAGCAGAAGAGTCTGCTCAACAAAAGACCAAAAGAGTGATGGTAAAAGGCAAGCTAAGCTTAAACTAGCTGCTGCTGAATTTCCAAGTTCAAATATGAGAAAAAATCCATTCTTTTGCCCAATTAGAAAACAAATGAAAGAGTCAAAGGCTGATGATAATACTAGGCATTTTCTTGAAATTAATTTGTTAGAAGAAAAGTTTAAGAATGTGAGACAAAGATTCAAAGAAATGGGAGAGGGTCCCACACCCACCACATTGTGAATGTTGTGCCTTAAAGTAGGATAAATTTTATGGTATGAAATATGAATATGATGATGGCTTCCCCCACTTTGATTCTTCTTCATTAGTAGTAGTAACATGGTGGTTAATTATCATTAACTTTTTTCACCCCATTATGTATGTTCATACATATGTTTAATTTCACCATCATTGGTATAAACTTCATGGTCTTCTACTTTGTTTGTTGGTCCGGAATCGGAGTATGGCGATGTGGAAGATACATCTGTCAATGATTTATTAAGTTGAGAAATGGGTAAAGTAGCACACATCAGGAATGTCTATAATTAATAAAAACTAAAAAGATAATGCTTTCGAAATGGATAATAACATTACATGTACGTGAATGTGTTAAATGTCAGATAGTTTATCCACATTCTATTAGAAATACTTTGATTCACAAACAAAATTATGATAAGGGTGATATATGGTTTGTATTAATCACTTTGCATAATTTTCAATACAAAGACTTGTGATAGTTGGTAAAAAGAGACGGACCGATGTTGTTGAGAAAATTCACAATACTATTAAAACTAAAACGGTAATATTCTTAATTGACTGTATTTTTTAGTCATGGGTGTAAAAATACATCTTAACAACTGATATTTAAAATTAAATACCAATATTCTTAGTTTATCTGTAATGTTTTTTCTGTTTCAAAAAAATACGATCTCAACTTACTCAATTCTTAGTCAAATAATAGGTCTGAGGTTATGATAAGTTATAGAGGATTGAATAGTTTATCCAAGGTTTAGATTGTGATCATGCACATGCATTATTGAAGATTTCTAAATCTAAATTTTGGAGGTAGCAAATTAGGTAGGAACATAGTGCAGTGGTTGGAAAGTTTGGTCAGACTGAAGCTCCTCCTTCAACAAACTCAATCTTCTTCATCAACTTTCTATCACTTTCTTGGTGTCTAGCAGAATCTCTCAGACTCAAAGTACAACTAAATCTTGCCAAAACACAAGCCCTTTCACTGAGCAAAATATTCTCCTATGTTCTTCCCAATAATTTTGAAAAAAAATCGAAAACTGTCTAGTCTTTTCACCATGTCCGCGTCACCGCCTGAGGTTTTTCACATTTGATTATCGCACAATATAGTTTAATGTTTCTGAGTGGTAGTAACACAATGTTGTACAAAAGAATGTCGAAAAGTATGAGTTACTAGAAACAGAATCTTGTAGAGTATGTCGTTGCTAATCTACTGAGTGTTCGTGATTTGTGAAACATACACTACAACTGTTGAACAGATGTATCATATGAATTGCAGCATCATATATGTTGGACCCAGTCTTCTGATGCAGATCTACTAATGAGGACTAAATTACTTGAAAGTGAAGTTAATTATGAGCCAATAATCATGAGGAGTGATTCAGAAGATCAAGCAACACATGAGCATCCCAATATAGGAAGAAAATGATGTGTAATCTGTGAAATTGATGATAGATTGTTTTCCAGGGAAAGAAGAGTTAACAATAATCATTGAGCCAATGCCAAGCCAAAATCATCTCAACCGACGGATCAATACGTTCGACAAAAACACTGAGTGAAAAAAAAACAGCTTCTATCTAATTTAATCCTGTTTACAGATGCACAACACTTCTTCTGAGCTGACTGTTTCAAGACGCCTCCATCTGTATTTTGTACATGCTGCTTCAATAACACTCACGGGAGACAGAGCAGAACCAACTGAGTTCTAATCTATACGCAATAAATCATTTTGGGACTTCGATGTCCCAAAAACCAAGTAAGGAAGAATCACCATGCATGCCATGAACAGACTGAACTGTAAAAGCAAAGGAGACGGACATCAGAGAGTATAATTAACATTTTGGGACATAAAGCATGTAAACATCAATTGTTCATATAGGATTCAACTATAGACATGCTTTTTAGTTCACTTCCCAAACACTACTTTTCTGAATCTCGTTAGTTGATTCATTTGATGCCTCTAGAGTCTAGAATCAGCATCTCAAGCTAAGTTTTCATCATAATATGTCAGAGCACTTCAGATTCACAATTCTGGAAGTGGCAAATTCACGTTCACACTTCCGTAAGCTAAATAAGAGGATGCCCTAATTTTTAACACTTGAAAATGATTCCAAGAATATACAGTAAGTTCCAGTTTAACAGAATGCAAACAAATTGTCGTTCAAAACTCCTTCAAACTTGATTTGAATTTTTAGTATCATACATTTAGGAAGTTTTACGAAACACAGAAACATCTTCAAACATTTTTATCTTCAATAGCACAAATATATCATGACCACAAAGGTTTAGTCCATGGTTGGAGCTGCACATTTTATAACACTTAACGGATCCAAGTATGTCAAATTTATGAAAAACACTACCGTGATTATATTGTTCTGACACTATGATTTCTCCAGGACACTATCTCTTAAAGAGTCCTCAGTTTGGACTTTGGTATATATTACGTTTACTACGGGGTTGCATAATTGACAAGCAAATTCTTGACTAAGCTGTCAATCAGAAATTTAGAAGTAAAACATTTATCAGCTGTCACCTTTATTATCACTTATTAGATATCCAAATATGACTAAGCCAAAATCAGTGAAAAAATGAATAAGGTTTTCTGAATACATGAAATTGTTGACTAAAATCATCGTGCAGCTAACAGAAGTGAATAAAGTTCGATAGATACTGAGAGACATACCACAAGGGGCAATGTCAAGAAACCCCATATTGGCCACAGAGCAAAACAGAACCTGCATCAAAGAATATAAAAGCAAAATTACTCACCTAAAAAAGGAAAAAATAGTTTTTTTTACCAAGACAGTTGTAAGATTGTCCTTACAAGCAGAAGGAGAGGAGCCCAAGCAAAGTAAGAAAAGGCAGGGCTGATGTACTTGAAATCTCCCATTTCTCACTGAACCTCCTAAACCCCCAAGACAACGTACTTGTGTACACGAAAAAGAGAACATTCAAACCAACGCCTAACATTCCAATATACAATGGTATCCTGGCAAATCAATACAAGTGGAGGATAAAAATCAACGAGTGTATATTATATGGAATGAACAATATAAGGGGGTCATGATCCAAGTAATTAATCTAGATACTATTTGTTACCAACCCGTGGATAAAAGTACATATTTACAAGCATTATGAGTAGGAGAAAAAGGCTGCCAAAACATTCTTTATATCCCTTTTTCTAAAGTGACGATGCACAGCTAGATGTTAAGATGCTTCCAGTTGTAAATATTGTAGGCAATACACTAATAAAAGTGAGATATACACAGTTATCTTGTAATGACAAAGATGCATATCCATGGACTTTGACTTTGTATAAAAATTAAGGCACTCAGAATTGCAATTTTTTAATAACGAATACAATGAAAATAAGAAGTTCCACAGAGTAGTAAAAATTGCATGACATAAGTACATAGCATGACCATACATACTTGAGATCTAAGACCCTGGTTCAGGCGCTTGGGAAGCATAATTATTATTAATTGGATCAACCATGAAGCAATACTAGCATAAACTAGTATTGGAATTTGCAGCATAAAGAGGACAAACGACAGCAGTGGAAATTGAACCGACCACTTCTTCCTAGAGAAGAGATATTAGATTATAGTAGTAGTTTTAGTATGGGCCATTATACTTGAAAACACAGTTGCAAATGGGTATAATAAACAGAAGTACTTCAATGCTGGGGGGCCAAAATCAGAGGGTTCGAGACTTCGAGTATAAGAAACAAAAGGCAGTAGAAGTCTAGAAGTTATGGACATCAACAATTCAAGTATCAGCAATACAATTGCACATCAAATGCCAACAAATAGTTGTGGGATGTAAGGCCTGCCATAAACAAATACGAGAAAACTACCCAGGCCAGTCTACCCTAGCCGATCGTCCACTAGTCTCAGTTATTTCTATCCCATGGCTTAAGGTATATCAAATTATATCCAGAAATATACTCCATCAAATAAGTAAAACTACTAAAAGAGTTGCGGTCATCTTCTAAACTTGAGAAAGCTCTTGATCAAGAGTAATAAAAGCTTGGTAAATGGCCCAACAATCTCTTTCTTGCTAAAACAATACTATTTTCCTTATAATTTCAAATGTCATATGGAACTAGGCTGGACCAGGACATAAATTGTAGGTAGACTATACTACTATAGATACTGGAAAGTCATAAAAATCTCCATTGAGTTATATGCAATGCAAGTAAGCATACTCCAGTTCTATCAATGCAACACACTTCCAACAGGCAACAATTGGTTTCTTCACTAACCAACAATAATTTATAGTCGCTAAAACTCAACAAAGACTGAGGGCCAGCCCCAAAAAAGTAGAAGGAAACAATGGATTAGATTTATATTATTAAATGCTGAATTCTTAAAGAATAAGATGAGACTTCTAGTAGAATTCATCCACAAGAATTCCTAACAACCATTTCGAATTATCAATTCAGAACCTTCATGTTTCAAACAATCTCAAGTAGATGATAGAAATGACAATATTTCCAGAAAGCTAAACTCAGCAAAGCTGCAATGAATCTACCTATCATCTATTCGAAACAATCCATTACAAAAAATCAGAGCACAAACTAGAAACAAACCTTTTAATTCTTCCGTCGTGCCAGAGAAGGTATATGAAGTTGGAGTGCCTGTCTCCGAAGTATACGATAAATACAGCTGATGCAATCCAAAGTATATTCTCTACCACCTCAGTCCATTTCCGAGGTGTCGGAAATTGAGGTGATATAGAATTAAATCTTGAACAGGCATCATCCTCAAGATCATCACCGCCCGATGCATACCCTTGACTATGCCTTTGCCTCATGTATCCTCCACCTCCAACAGGTGTACCCCCAGACATATTCACAACTACTCAATGCCTAAAACAAAACTAATTCTTGTGCACGCAATTCTACAATGTGCTTGCCTCACTGGTATCTTATGAACAAACTAATTCAGGCCCAATGCAAACCACCTAACAAATCCAAAGACGAAAACTAGCAATTTTCACAGCAATACAGAAAAAGAATCACATAACACAAAAATCCACGTCATAGAATCAACCAACGACTTAATAACTTAATTCCCTTTAAACCCAAATCCAAGATTAGGTTTTATCAATTCCTCACATGCTGTAGGGCCGAATCTCCTCGAGTAAGATGAGTTTACAAAAAAAAGAAACAGACAAACCTCCAAAAATTGATTGATGAAAACGAAAAATCTCTCTCTAAGAAGCCCAAAAGACTTCAATGCAGCAGCAACAAGAACACAATCAAACTGTAATTTGTGTTAGCTATTGATTTATCGAAATTGAAGCGGCGAGACTCGAGAGAGTGACAGGAGTTTACAGTTTATTGTAAATCTTGATTCTTTGCTTTGTTTGAGAATAAAAATTAAAGCTTTATATTTAAAAATAAAACCTTTGATTTACTTTACCCCTTTTTCCCTCTAGAATTTGCCTTTTATAAGGGGGAAAAGGAAATTGCCAGTTCTTGATTTATTTTATTTTCTTTCTATTTTTCCCAATAAATTCTTGATTGAACTCATCTCATTATGGTAGGTTTCTTGTAACATTGAATGAATGGGATAGGTTTGTTTGATAAAATGTAACTATCACCTCAATGTTAAGGTGTCCGATTTTAGTAATAGTGAATTTAAATTATTAAAGAAAGTTTTGGAAATACTTTCGGTATATGACATAAAAATGGCTATTTTAAGAGATTGTGATTAAGTTGAGAAGGACTCGTTGTTGGTCTTGTTTGATTGAGTTAGGTAAAAGCTAAAAAATGTGTTGTCATTTCGTCTAGATAATGTTGAAATTTAAAAAAAATTTCCATATTTATAATAGAAGTAATTATGAAATTAACTAGAAACCAACTTTGTACGAACATGATTGTTATACTTAATTGAAGCTATATAAAGAAGTATATTCTTGAAAAAGAAAAGCGTCCTGCAAATAATTTTGACTATCTTAATAATGGAGCTTTTACGGGATGTTAGTTTCGACAGAATTCCATCTACATAATTATGTTTGGTATCTTATATTGCTTTTGATATTTTATCATTATAACTATTAAGAAACAGAAGAACTGAGAAACACTTTTGTGTATTGATTGAATTGCTTGAGCATTTACATGAACCCTAGTCTCTATATATAGCACAAAATCTACCTAATTACACAGTAATTTGTACAATAACTGCACCAATCAGCTTGCATCCGTACAGTGTAAATCTAACAAACAATTACGGAGGGGTGAAACGTAGATCTTTCCAGAAATTGATGACTTGTACTCGTCTCTGCAAATCCTCTGTATTTGGACATTTTGCAGGTTTGTTACTTCTCTGCATTTGGTGCATTACTCCGCCTCTTGCTGATTGGTGCTGCTGTTGGTTCACGTTCCTGTGCTTCTCGTTCCTCTGTTCCAACGCATTACTACGAACTAAGTTGCAGTTAGCATTCAGTTCGTTTATAACTGCCGACTTAGGCTCTGTTTCTTGTTCTTGTTGATTTTCCTGATGATCTTTTACATTCTCCCTCAAGATGGGAGTGAAGATGTTTTTCATTCCCATATTGGATATCATTCTTGAAAGATCATCACATGATACATCTTTAGTGAAAATATCAGCTAGCTGTTCTTTAGTATGAATGTATTTTACTTCGATTGTTCCTTCGACTATTTTCTCTCTTACGAAATGACAATCGACCTCAATATGTTTAGTCCTTTCATGAAAAACTGGATTCTTAGTTAGAAATATTGCTGATTGATTGTCGCAGAAGAGTTGAATTGGTTTATCAGTTTTGATTTCAAAATTGTTGAGCAATGCTTTCAGCCAAGTAATTTCACAGCTCACATAGGCCATGGATCTGTATTCAGCTTCAGTTGAAGATCTGCTAACTGTTTGTTGCTTCTTCGATTTCCAGCTGACTAGTGAGTCTCCAATCATTATGCAATATCCAGAT
>JAYMSL010001715.1:0-16238 GCA_036897195.1 Plantago coronopus
ATCGCACTTAATGAAGAAGGACAACCGACGGACTCAACCATCAACGTCGTTTACAAGGAAGTCCTCACTAATCTTTGAGTTAAGTGATACAATAAATTGATAATCAGCTTCCTTTTACTGTTTTTCTTTTTTGTGTTTAAGTGTTTACAAATTTACTAACCTCTTTTTTTTTTCCAGGTTTCCATGAATGCCATAGCACGTCATCCGTATTGTTTCACGCAGCATTAACACACAAACACTCTTTTTCACATACATAGTTTTTTTTCACAGGGTTTTTCTATGAATGGGTTTTGACGAGGCCCACGGCTGCAACCTTAGTTTATTCCGTCGTGTTTTGCTTATCTATTTTATCTTATTCTCGCATCTCGCACGATAACTTTTTTTTTATGATTTTGATTCTTACTATGTAAACTACATTCAACCCTGTTCTACGCAATGCTAATGTGTTTCAACTAATACCCATATATATGTTGTCCTTTTCATATACACAAATCTTCGTTCGATTATGTATGAAAGAAAATCCATGCCGTGGCAACGCCACGGGTTAGGACTAGTTATTTTTTATTCTGGAAGACCTTTGAGCAACCGAAAACCGAATTTTCTAAAATGTAAGGACCGGAGCCCAGATGGGGACAAGTTCGGAGTGACAAATCCTAAAACCTAATTTTCAGTCCAGTCCGGGCCGATTTATATCAAGCAAGAGAGTTAATTAGGCTTGGCTAACCACATAAGAGCATTCACATCAGTTCATCTAAAATGAGTTTTGTGCCTAAATATTGGCAAAAAATCCTGAAAAGGTGAAAAAATGCAATACAGCATATCCCCTAAATTTGATGAGCCCGCAGGAAAAATTTAGGGAATTCTTTCCACGTGCCAAGATTTAGGAATCCCCTAAAAAAATTCCAGTGTACTTTTCCTAAAACGATTTATTATTTTTGAATTTTATGTATAAAATAGGGAATCTGATTTTATTTCATTACTGAATACGTGCGGAAAATTTTATAGAGAGAGAGAGTTAGGGAAAATTTTAGGTGATATTTTATAAGGAAACTGATGTTAATGCTCTAACAGTACCAAATGTTGGAGATATGATCCAGTTGCTCATGAATATTATTGATCGAGCAAGAGAGTTATGACATGGGAAACGTCTTATACTCTACTACGACTTTTCTATGGTGAGGCAACACACTTCGCCCTGCCCAACTTCAGGTGTTCAATAAAAAAATGATACCTCAGCACGAATCACCTTAAGACGATTCAATTTGTGCACTTTTATTAAATTATGCTTATTTTTTAAAAAAAAAGAAATATTATTGTACATATAATAAAAATAAATGACTAATAAGTTTAATTTGCAATAACATATAAATAAAAATAGTAAATATAAAATGAAATACTCCTTCCGTCTGCCAGGAAGTGCACCATTTTGCTATTTTGGACATCCCTTTACTAATGCTACGTTTCCAGAATTGAAAAGTTTTTTTTGTCAAAACGTTTGTAGCCGAGTGGCAAGCTGAGACACCCCGGATCCAAGAGGTTACGGGTTCGATTCCCGCAATGGTTGATTATGTCGTCTGTATTGATTCTTGTGGAATATTTGATTAATCATTAATTAGAAATTTGTCGAACAATTATAATTGTAACATTATATCTATACAAAAAAAAGTTTTTATTACATTTAAATCACACACTTCTACCCCACTTGTAATATATATCAATATACCACCACAATTCAACCCCACTTGTACTACTTTACTTTCGGGAGGGTTTCATCCAAGTTCAATTTGAGCACCAATATTTCATCTAAGCCATAACTGATTTCCTAATTTCATTCAAATACAACCTAATAAAAATCTAGTTTTAAAACAAACAGTCTGCCTATGGCCGTTACTCAATGTCCTATCTTCCCTCCTTACCTTTCAGAACAAATTCAGATTAATTTTAGACGACTTTGAATTTATGAAAAAAAACAAATGCGTTTTAGACGACCTTTTCTTTTTACATTGTAATTCTTCGAGCAATAAAGTTTTTCTTTTCTCCAATTATTTATCACCAATGCTAATAAATCGATGTCCATGATCTATATTATTAGTACCGTACTAATACATATTAGTACTTTGACAAGTTTATTAGTACTAATACTAATTATTGAAGTACTAATACTAATTATTGAGTACATGTACAATACTATCAGTACTCATACTAATATATATTAGTATTGTGGAAAGTTTGATAGTAACAATACAAAGTTATTGAGTACCACACCATTTTTAATTAGTATCTATATAGAGTTAATAAGTACTATCATATACTATAAATTAATAACTTACATAGAAGCGAACTTTTGAAACAAGACTAAAAATAGAGACAGGGAAGGGAAGAAACAAAGTTTCCACAAAATGTGGTCTTGACAATATCTGGTCAAACGAAAACTATCGAATCACAAATACTAAGCTAGTACATTCTTAGAACCTAAATGAAATTGAATGTACTGGGCCAAAACGTGAAAATTTAGACTGGGCTTGATGAAATATTTAACCCCAAATTGTATGGGAAAAATAAAATCTCCTTTACTTTCCATTAACTACTCCAATATACCCCACTTGTACTATATCTCAATATTTTACTCATTGTCTAAAACTATATGCACAATAGCAAATGAGGCACTTTCTAACGGAAGGAAGGAGGGAGTATATGTTTTGGGCCAGCCCGCACCCAAACCGACCATCAAACGCCATCGGGCTGGGCCCAAAACAGGCATGTACTACTGCCAATGGGTGGGGTGGGCTAGATGTGGGTTCCCTAATATGTGGGCCACTCTTTAGTATTAATAAAAAATACACAATAATGGGATTTAAACATGTGATTTAGTAGAGGTTATAAATCATGAAACTTACTACTAGGTGATAGAATACTCTAAATTGCTAAAGGAAACAAGAGTAATCAAACTCTTAATAATAATAACTAAACTATCAGGGATAAAACCTAAAGACATAATGTTTGTTTCAATTCATCAAAGCGTAAGCTAAAATGCTAAACCTACTAGAATATAAATAATAACTAGCGTAAAATCTAATGGAATTACGAGACTAACAGGCTCAATAGTAAAACTAAACATAATAAAGCCCAAAAGTGGCTTGAAAGACCAATAATCTACTAATAATTGGGCTTCTAACCCGCACCGGATCAGTCTCCTCGACTTCAAAAAGAGCTCGTCCTCGAGCCCTATAATGAAAGAGGAAGGACCAATAAATTAGAGCTTCCTGCTCTCTGGGGTCAAATACGAGTCGAGGAAACAGACCAGTTGCAGAATGAAGCAGCAAAGAGGCGTCCGAAGATGCAGACCACCAGGGTCAAAGATCAAGAGAGAATCAAAGCATGGTCTCAAATCTGGGAGCATATAGGTATAGAATAACTCGTCACACGCATCGATGTGAATTGTACAGGCAAGTACATCTAGTTTCTTTGGACCCGCACCCTTCACAAATACATGAGGTGGGGGCGAGGAATAACCAATGGCAAACAACCAGTAACTAGCAAGTGTTGGTCTATTGTAGATGAAGTCGCATCAAACAAGACATCCTTTCCCTCATAATAAGACAAGAATGAGAAGCTCGTGCAAGGAATCGAGTCAAGCACACGGGGTGAACCATCTATGGATAATGTATGAGAGTTATTATCATACGCAGGAGAATGAGACATAATTTGCACAAGATCTTCACTTTCTCCTAACTCAACTTCCATATCGATAGACATAGCACTAGGCAATTTCTCAACCTCTACAATCATCTCAACGACAAGAGGAACCACGACGACAACCTTATGCGCACGTGCAAGATGACAAATATGCAGGTGGGCACAATATTCCACATCAAACTCATATAACCAATGATGGCCTAACAATAACCCACATATATCATCATCAACGACATCACATAAGATCTCCTCAATAGAATGTCCATCAAACGATATAGGTACCACACATTGGTATTGGACAAATATAAACCCTAAATGTCCATTCTGATGCAATATGATAGAGTTCAAAGTGAGACTCAGTTAACAAACCCATTTGTGCTACTACTTGCGGGAAATCAAATTATCACCTTTTGTACTATCAACCACAAATCACATACTTTTCCCATAATAGCACATGTAGAACGAAATGAACTAATTAACAGAAAATCATTATCATTTTCAGACAAACTTGATACCTGATATGGGAAGTCAAGGTTATGTTAATCGATGCCATCCCGAAAATTATACCAATGTGATTGAGTCGTACTGGTTCGCCAAAGATGTCAGGTCCAAGTGAAGGGGCTATATGAGACATGCTCTTGGATCCTTGAAATGTAAGATACCAAAATAAATCTCTCAATATCTTGTCAGTCGGCCTCATAATGTAATGTAATGTTAGGCATCATGAGTTTTGTAGCAAAATCTAGGAGAATAATGGCTTCCGAAAACTATTATTCCTTGTGATACGGAATGTTCACAGAACAGTAGGAAAGAAGCATACGAAATGAAAACCAAACATTTGTACACTAGTTTGCTCAAATCCAGATTCTGTGAAGTTACCTTATCAATTAAAGGTGAAAACTGCCTTTACCGGGTCAGACTTTCCAGTTACCAGCTGCTGTAATAAAATACACCAATACAAAAACTGTTCATGTAAATTAGAATCTTTATTCGACCTTACTGAAGCTGGACAGCGAGGAAATGTATAGTAGTCCGCATTGGGCAAGCAAGAAAACAAAAATATAGAAGAAATATGAATCTTTTTTGAAAGAACATGAACTTCAATATGAAGAGCATAAGACTGTTAATGGATGAGTGACAAATTAAAAGAAAGATATGATTCAAAGTTTCAACAACAATGCACTAACCAGACGAAAACAGAAATTTCAAAAGCTTTCTTGGTGTAATCACTATTGGTAGTATCATACTATTATAGAATAGGCAAAATTACAGGAATTGAACTCAAATATATACTATCTCATCTCTGAACCCAGGAATTGAACAATTAGTGCCAATCCCACGTCTGAATTTCTGACTCTTGATCGACGCAGAACTCGAACGCCACCTTCTTCTCCTCGGACCACCCTCTCTTGGACATATTAATCTTTTCATTCAGGCGAGACACGATCACATTGGAACATTGTACTGCCTTTCTCCGTGTCTGTAATCGCCTGGAAAAGATCCGTGCAATTGATCTCATCTCGTCCTTGAGACACTTGATGTCCAGAGCACTGAAGTAGCCCAAAATATCAATCTGTTCCTCCAAGTCCAGATTCGTGTTCTCTACTATCAGCCTCTCTGCGGACTCTTTGGCGAACCTCATACGATGAAACCGAATATGTCTGACGGCCAAATCATCTTCCACTACACAGACCATCTCTTTATGAATTTTGGCCCTTTCCGATCCCGCCTTTCTCTCGATTCCTTCAGCGAGACACCCAGACAGTTCTATCTTCAGGGCTGGGTGTTTTTCCAACAGATCAAAGATCTGTTTCTTAAGCAGATGAGCGCTCTGGTGTTTCTTGAAACGTGCAACGATCTTTATAAACGATTGAAACAGATCCCTTTCGTCTTTGAGAGCACTCTTCACTCTGTTGATCAATTTCACTGCGGCTTCCATTGCTTTATCAGCAGCATTGACATTGGATGAATTTGAGGAAGAATTGGGCTGAAAACAGGGGAGAAAATCATCTCTTAATCCTTGAATTAGGTCGTCGTTTCCGGCAAATAAGGATTCAACCTTGGAAAGAAAGTCTTCGTGACTGCTCCAAGTGGGGTGTGTGAGAAGCGTTTTGAACTTCTCAAACTTGTCAGCGGTTCTGCCATGGAAACGCTCCTTCACCCTAGCAATGTAAATTTGAGCGTTCTTCTTGGTCTGAGGATCATCTTCATCTGCCAGCATCGCCATCTGTTGTTAACAACGCAAGAGGGTTCTGGGTAGAAGAGGATTTTCAAAGTTTTGAGGAAATTTGATGAATTTAAGGTCTTATTTATAGGAAATAAGACAGGCATAATATGGTAAAGACGGCCATAATATGGTAATGACCGTTAGATTATAGATACGGTATCTTATAATCCTCAGATATTTGACGCGTGGATATCCGGAGACAGGGAGATTTCCTTGCCAAGCAAGGTAATTTTGGTTCCTCTAATTACACTCCCAGTCGCACTTGTAGTTGTAACTTGTAATACATTTATTTAGACTCCCTTTCATTTCTTTCTGTCACTTTTATTGTTTTGAAACTTGGGCCCTTGAAAGTTCGAAACTTCTCGACTTAATTTTTCTTTTTCTTTTTATCGAACTAATTGTAAATTACTCACAAATCGTAATTAGAAAAATGTAATAAAATTGGGTTATACTATAAGTATAACTGACTATTTCATAATATATTTTTTTTAAAGTTCGAAAAAAAAAAAAGTCAATCTTAAGAAGTTTTAAACGGAATGGATGTACTCCCTTTCATTTCTTTCGTAATGTATAAAGTTTTCTGGAACACCTAAAAATGAAGAGTGGGTAAATTTTGTGGGACTGATTAAAATTTGGTCACGCACACACTTCTTAACGGCAAGTTCACCTTAATTTGGTCAAAATTGACGAAACTGTTAATTTTGACTAACCGTGTATACAAATTAAAATTGTGGTCAACTTAAGATACTAAAATTGGACGCGGACAACTTAAGGTACCAAAATCAGTATCTGGACAACATAAGATACATTTTACGTAATGCTCAAACTCCATGACCCCGAGGATCACCAGTTGAGGCATGAGAGGGCCATTAGACTGAACTACTGAAGTGATAGAGGCTATGTTTTAAAAGCCCGAATATGAGCTTATGACGGTCACTCTCGAAAATAGGTTAAACCATGGTTTAATCGTTGTTTTACTGCAATTGTACCGTCCACCCGGAAATAGTCGGAAACCGATGAAGACTTAAAGATGTTCAATTCCAATATCAGTGATACATCGGACAAAACAGTTCTGCATCGGCAAAAAAGGCACAACACATACGCATGCATGTTAAACGGATTTATCTGAACTCACAATAAAATCAAGAACCATTACAAGATCAAGAGAGCTTGACGACCACAAACGGGTGATTCTAAATAATTCCACAAATATGGAGACCGGGACTTAGATTAGCTCATGTCAGTAATCCACCAGTACAAGAGGAATAATTACTTGCTTGGTCACTACACTATAGTTCCCTATTTTCTTTGTCATGTACCGTTTTCCCTGCCTGATTTGCAGCAGTCCCATGGGATGGAGGTAAACCCTCTTTGTTTACAGACTCACTTGTCTGCTGTTCCGAATTTTTATCCTTCAACTGATTGTTGCTTGGCAAAACAGAGCGTTTCGGACGAGGTACCTTCGGTGGAACTCCAGCAGCAGCACTGTCATTGTTACCATTATTACATTTTGGCTGTACAGGAATCTCATCAGTTAGAATCGGAGGCTCCACAGCTGGTACGAGCTGAATCTCAGGCTTGCGCCACTTTTTCCTGCCCTTTGCGTCGAGTACAGCGTTGGATCTTGCCTATGACAACAGAAGTAGTACCATGGTATTATTCACTGGTTGAGATTGGGAGAAGATGCCATGGTGGTTTGTAATTTTGTATACCATCATTTTGCATTTCTGTAGATAACTAAACTAACGTGATCAAACTACTTTACAAAAAAGGAACACTTACAGAAGTGTTGCCAATGTCCGATAAAGGCTTCCTGGCGACAGTCTCATTGTTCGTAGTCTTGGCTTTCGCAGAAAACGCTGTTTGAATTAGATCTGCTCCATGAGAAGCAAGTTCGCTAGGTCCTTTAGTTTCATCTATTTTAACCATGTTCTGAGCAGCCTCAGTAAGTTCTGGTTGCAGGACGTCAAATACATTGGCTACGTTCCTATTGCTGCACTTTGAAATTTCACAGCTACACGAAAAGCTACAAGTTCCCTTTGCAGCTCGGCATTCACATCTTGATGTTTTGCATAAAGATTTTGCACTACACGAGCAACAAACTACTCCCCATTCTTTATCGTCTTTATCGTCATCACCATCCAAGCTCAAATTTTCTTCCATCTCATCTTGGGACAAATCCATATCTTCATGTGAATCGAATATCATAGAGTTTCGGAATCCCTAGGCAGGTAGACAGAAAAGAGAAGTGAGTCACTAATGCATGAAGACAAAATATAATAAAGGTTGCTAGCAAAAATGCAATGATATATGAAGATCTTTAGCATTGGAAAACACCAAAGTTTTGCATTGGCTATATATACCTTTGGCCGTAAGTCATAAGGGCATCGCTCCGTGATGTTTAACCGATTTCTCGAGCCATCGTTCATGTCACTAGATTGTCGCTCCAGAACTAACTTCTGACAGAAAATCCAGTATTTCATACAAAACGGTTAGTTCGTCAGAAAATTGCAATGAATACTGTCCTACCATGGATAACATAACTAGTTTAGAAGCATCAAATTGGCAACTGGAAATATTCTGAATGTTCTTACCATTGCATTCTCGCGGCGGACAAATTCTGCCTTTTGGGACTCTATTTGTCTCACCAAATTGACGACCTTTTCTTTCAAATCTCTAATTGCAGAATCCATTTCTCTGCAATCAACTTCTCTATCTCTTAGCTGGCACCTGTCAGATTAAGGTGGTTGGGTTTATCATCCATGAACTTTAAACTCCTTCAGATCGTTAGCAATAAAAGGTAGAGGAAATAAAATTGGAGTGCTTGTTACCTGGAGGATGATGCAATATTAAAGAGAAAATTCATGATATTTTTTGCTTCCGGAAGAGTCCGTACTTGGTTCCATCTTCCTCTGCCACTAAATGCCCGTTCACGCTCCTCTGCTTCAGACAAATGAGATGCCATGGAAACAAGAGCACTGGAAGACGTAGCAAGCATGTTCTCAAGAGCATATATCCTTGAATTTCTTGCACCAGGAGACATCGTCTGAGGGAATTCACTACTTTGGAAGATGTAAATAAAATTAATGTCAGCCACATGCATTGATACATCAGATCTTTTAGTATGTAATGTTGAACAGAGAAAATGAAAATATTATCGAGACCTGTTCTGCTTTTCAATCAGTGCCTCTTCCTTCAACCTTGCAACCTCTGAAGCCATTTTGGACCGCCTGTGTATAGAAACATTGGAACTCTCAGAACGAGGAAGTGTGAATTTAATAATTCTTCTACAGTTAGAAGAGATTCTGTTTGTGTATGGGTGCCACTTACTCTTCCATTTGGCGTTCGTATTCAGAGCGTACTTCATGCACACGTACTGTAACCTCAAGCTCATGCTCAATCGCCTGCACCAAGGCCTGCAAAAACCAAAAGAACGTAGTTTAGAGTCTAGACATATACTACCTCAACCTGTATATAACTGCCAAACAATAAATATGATGAAGTACCTGCATTCCTGGCCCTTTACTGTTTACCGAACCTGCAACAGAAGAGAAATACATAAATCAAAGAGAAAAACATACACACCTAGTGCAATCCAGGAATACATATACTGACCAAATGCTTCACGTGATTTACGAGATTCTAGCAACTCTTTAAGTCGCTTTGTTGCTGCAGCAGCTTCTTCAGTTTTTCGTTGTAGCACCTGAAATTTTTCAGATTTAATTCACAGTCCTATAGTATTGAAACTTAGGTCATGTGAAATGTCATACAGTTACCTGCTTTTGCCTCTGGTTGAGTGACAACAATTTATGCATTTCATATTCATTTCGCCTTCCCTCTTTTTTCAGCTATAAAAACAAATCAGGGGAATAATTATGTTATTTCAGACGAGAGGAGAGAATAGTAAAGAAATCAATTGGAAATCTAACATGAGATGTTGGAGGCCAATTCAAAGATCGGAAAAAACGAGTACTGGCAGCAATGACAATATACACACATCACTTCCTTTAGTTTGGTAGTTGCAATTCTCTTGTGTTATTTGTATATATGTGTGTGTCTAAGGATCTAGATAACTCAAGCATGCAAGAAATAGAAACAGGAAAGCTAATAGTATATTACTCTAAAACGCTAACGTGCAGTACCATTATACTATTTGTAGTATATTGTACTACTTCCTCCCTCCCTCACTAAGCTTCCCATTTGCTTTTGTTGACTTTTTTTTCGATTGCAAATAAATCCTAAATCGAGTCAGATAAAAAATATACAAAAATCATATTAAAATAGTATAACAATTGTAATAATTTCATATTTTTTCTATAATTTTTCTCCAACAATTTTTTGAAGTAATTTGTCACCGAGAATGAGTCAACGAAAACCAAATGGGAAGCTTAATTAGGGACGGAGGAAGTATTATGTTACCTGAAGAACTTCCTTTTCGCGAGATGCTTTCCACTGCCTAAAGTGCTCAGATTCTTGCTTTATCTTTTGTTGCAATAGAACCTTCAAGAAGTAAATGAAAAAATTGGAATGAGAAACTCTCAGACATTTGTGTGCTTAACTGCTTATTCAACAATCTCCACAATATAGCACCTTTTGTGTTTTTATCCTATGGATCTCATCCTGAAGCCTTCTTGCAGCCTCGTCACTCTTTTGCTTTTGTCTAAGCATCTGAGCTTGAGCATCTTGTTTCTTCTTCAACTCAGACACCTGAAAAGGGTCATAAAGTTCATAACAAAACAAGAACATCGACATTGAAGATAATTTTCCAAAAGGATACTTGCCTGTTTCTCAAGGACATTGAGCTTTTGAAGATACTCTTCCTTCACCCTTTGAGCGCTATCACCTGACTGGTTCGCGACACAGGCAAGGTTCTGCCTAAGTTGCTCTATCTCTTTCTGCAGTAAAAATAGCATCAGAGACACATTTCAACGAATGTAAATATGTATACAATTTATCAACTCTACCTGCAAAGACATCTTCTCTAGTTCCAACTCATGCACTTTCTTCTCATAATGTTGTTTAACAACTGAATTATCTCCACCAGCAAACCGCTTCATCTCAGCCTTCACAGGAATGGCAATAAAGTAGAAAAAATTATTCAGCGTCTGTCCAAAGGAAAAGTGACAGAATAATATTTCAACATGTCTGATTCTAACTAGGACACCCTGGGGGTTCAGTACTCAAAACCTACTGTTATATCCGAATTCATTTTCAATTTTATGAATATTAAGAAAATCTCTTGCGGTTATTGGACTGTAAACATCCAGAAGTCTTTTGTAAACTGGTTAGATTCATGTACAAGTGTGACATCATGGATTCAATTCAGTTATTGCCATGTGTAGAATCATGAGCAATTGAGCATTATGTTTTACCTGTTTCAGTTCAAGCGTTTTTTCCAATTCTTTGAGCTCTTTATCAAACCTTTCTTGTAATGAAGAATGTTCGAGCTCTTTCTCCACATCTTCCGCTTCATCTGCAACATGCCAAGAAGTAATTACTTCAGCTATCACCATTATTGATGAAGTCAATGTCAATGCAAAAGTATTGTGGCATCTGCAAAGTCACATGTTGGTATCAAGTTTCCCTATGCTTACCGACTTTTCCCACAGAACTTATATCTGAATCCACTAAATACGAGTCTGTTGAGTGGATCCCATCATCTTCTGATACAAAATCATTGGCATATATATCACGTTTTGCACTATTTGCATTACGTAGTCGTAGTAATTCAGCCTCCAGCTCTTGAATCTTTGTGATATAACCTTTCAATATATCCAAATCCTGAAGAAGCAACATGTTTTCTTATAGAAATGCAAAAGATCAATCTTCATTTGGGCTTCAAAGGAAAGCTTATAAAATGAATGCAAACCTTTTCATTGCTGTCAATCTCGTCAAACGGTTTTCCATTTTGAATTGACTCAATTTTTAAAAGCAGCCTATCCCTTTCCACCTGAGAGACAATTAATTACTTAATGTTTACTAAATGTGCATTACATCAGCCATTTTCTATTATATATCACAAGTAGTTTACAAGACTAACCTGAGCCTCAATAGCACGCTGTGTCAGATGTTCATAACCTGTACGGCATGTTTGAAGTTCTTCCTGCAATTCAACTTTACTTTGTTCAAGCAAAGATATTTTGTGCTTCAGAATCTGCACAAAAGAGAAGGACAGTATAAATGTACAGAAGCAAGTCATAAGTTAAAGTGACCAGAAAAAACCACACCGAACAACAAAACAAGGGTGAACGCAATAATCATATCTCGTTAGTGTAAGTGTGCAAATTGAAATAATAATATGTCATAACTGTGCAAATTGAAACAGCTTGAAATCATAATATGTCAGTGTGAGTGTGAATGCAATAATCATCTCTCGTTATATGCATGCATACACAAATTTGCAAACCAGAAAGGCTGCTTAAACTATGGTCTCCAATGCATTTCATGCACCACAAAAAAACCACACACACACACTCAACCCTCCAAAAATCAACTACGGATATGCATACTTTAAGTTCTTCAGTTGGTCCATTAGAATCTCCACGGTAGAAAAGCAACTCCGCCTGCAACTGCTCTATTTGGCTTCTCATCCTCTGCATCTGAGCAGTGACTGGATCACGGTTCACCTGGAGGTTTGAGAAAATATAAGATTTCGGCAGCGATGATAATGAGAGATGCAAATAATATTACAAAACAAAAAAGGCTTACAATTGCTTTGTTTTGAATGTTACGGGCACGATTTGCATACTTGAGTGTGTTTAATGTCTCTTCCGCATTTGTATCAGCGGGGCTAACACATGCTGTATATAAAAACATTTAAAGACAAGTCTGAGATTGTTCTACCAGAAACAAGGGACAATGGTATTGTATAGACGACATTGATGTTAGAACAAGTGCATAACCATACCAATCATAATTGTTTTGCTATTTCCACCAAGTGAATCCTGCACAAGAAAGAAAACTAGGAATGAACATATGATGACAAAAAACAAAGGTTTTCAATTTTATTCAGAAATCAATTATGGTAGTATAATATGAAATAGAACTCAAAATATATTTCCATTCAATATAAATGTGTGCAAACTGCAAAGCATAGAAGTTCTCCATTAATATGCTATAATTGATTTGGAGAACTATATAACAATTGAGAAGAAAAAACAGAGCTTAAGAATAGATCCTTGCACAATAGAAACAGTCAAACTAAGTTAGAGATTGTGAAAACATTCTTGCCTGCAATATACGTGTCAACTTGCTGTCACGGTATGGAACATGACCTCCTTCTTTCCGCTTCTTTTCATCTCCTAACGCACTGATTACATTGCCAAGAGATAGCAATCCCTTGTTTATGTGAATGCCTGCAAATAGAGAACAAAATGAATAAATAAATTCCACACATCCACAAAAATAAAGAAAACAAGAAATAAAACAATGAGACCAAAGTAGATCATAAGTACTAGTTCCCATAATGAAATAATGCCATCTTCGTTGAAGCTAAAATGAAACTCTTTTGGCCACGCAGAATACAGCTAGCAAAGAGTGAAAGAGGATGTTGTAGCTCAAGCAAACAGGTAATCTTTCCATTGGTCACATCCATGCTACACACTTTATTTCTTACTCTTGTGCAACAAAGGAATCAAAAACTAGATATAATAAGTTGAGAAACAGAAAGAGTAACACTCAGTGTCACAAAAACTAGAACAGTGTAACGTAAAACGAATTAATACGAAACATTACCTTCCTGCAGACGCATCCCATCAGCACCTGTACGTTTCGCACGCTCAGAACCAGCAAGATCTACCAAGTGAAGTTTCGCAATGAGAATGTCATCGCCAACATCATCCCCAGTTGAAGAATGAGCAATTCTTCGTTGTTCCACAGATATTGTGAAAATGGCATGGGAGCGACTAGAAAGGGAAAAAATAATAGAAATTAGAAAGTGCATGGACATTAAAACATTCTAAGCATGACTAAATATACCAAGGTTTCGGAAAAATTATTTGATGTAGCCTACAGTATTCAACCAATAATTACAAACAGATTAATTTTAGCTCTATTCAGGACAAATAAAAGTACCTTGACTGACTATTCATGTTTGTGCTACCCGTAGCACGGGCTAGTGAACCTTGAAAGAGGTACGATGCCATCTCTTCTTTTGTTCTTACTTCAGCATCAGTAACCCCGGCAAGTGTGATTCCTCCACTAACAGTTTCTCGTATTTGAATGGGTGCTCTAGCAAGACTTGAAGGCTTTACTGCTGAATCATTTCTCGAAACTGGATGTGAATCTAGCAAATCAAACACCTCTTCCTTGAAAATCTGAATATTTAAAACAGGAACAACCAATTCAAACTCAATAAGAAACAACTTTAGCATATGTAAGACAAAAGAATTCCAATATTCCGCTTTATACCTCAATAAAAGATACTCTAATCAAGAACTCCGTGGACTCCTTTGTAGCCTCAACTTTCGAAAAAATTGTGTCTATGACTTTAGGAATGACGCCATCCTTTTGATCCTCGCCATTGTAATTTGTACCCATTGTGTAAGTTTTGCCAGAACCAGTCTATCATAATTATCAAAGAAACAAAATGAAATTGAATGTTAACATACATTGGAATTTATATAACAAGGAGCAAATTACAATAACTAGCAAACCTCAGCAAATATCCAAGAAAACCTCAGCAAAATTAAGTAACAAGCAGCCAAAGGACATGATTGTATTAAAAGTCATACCTGGCCATATGCAAGTACAGTGCCATTGTATCCATGAAAGAGGGCGTCGACAAGAGGAGCAACACATTCGTCGAATATGCGTGACGAAGGGTACCCTTTGCTTCCGAAAACATAGTCAAACGTGAAGGCATGCGAACCAATTTGCACCTATTCATCCAGATTAATCAAAGTTAAAAATTCGCCAAAACAAACATATACATTAACGTTTTGATTTAACCTAAAAATGGACCACATTGAATAAATGTGCAAGCCTACACTATCACAGTCAAATCTGAAAGCACACAAATACACTTTGCCCCTACTCACACCCTAAATTAAAGCCAATAATCTACTGAAACAAACATAAAGTCAAAAATTAATCTAACATACACAAGCTATCAACAGGAATAAACAGCTTACAAATTTTAAAAGCTTAAACATAGATATCTTACCTGCTTCTCAGTAGGGTAAGTCGTGATGCAATCCGTACACCCCAAGAGAAGCTCCGGCGTAACCAACGGCCGTATATGCACCGCTACTTTCACATGAGAAGAGGAATCCGATTGTTCCATAACACCTCCACCTGAAATGCAAATTCAATCCCGATAAAATTAGGTTTACTGCGAATTCCCCAATAAGAAAACAAACTGAAAATGCAGAGAATAGAGTGTGCAGCAGACAGCAGCAGCAGAAACTAACGAGGAAAATCGGAGAGGTAGCTCGGTCGAAGTCAGTAGTGACGAGTGTTAGAAGAGTGAGTTTGAGGGAAGAGAGATGAAGGTACAGGAAAATTTGAAAAATGGATCCGGGGAGGAAGAAAGACAAGAAATTTAGTGAGAGAAAATTGAAATTTATTGGCGGAGTTGATCCAAAATTCAAATTTAGGTGCTGGGGTCATGTGCGATGCGCATGACCACTTTAACGTTGCTCATGGGGTCAACCGGTCACGGTAGAAGTAGGATCAGAGTCAGGGTTCGACCGGACGGTTCGTCAATATAACCCCTTTTTCTAGAATTAACCTCCCGTTCGATATTTTAAAACATAGACAAAATTGGCCAATTTATAGGCTCCGTTTAACACTAGCTTATCAGCTCGACAAGCTTATTTGACCATTGACTAACAATAAGCTCGTTATGTGACGTCAAGTTTATGAAATCAGGTACTCCAAAATTATTTCTAATGAAGTTTATAAGCTAGCTGTTTAATTAACTAACTAACGAAGTTTATTATTTCTAATAAGCTAGCTTCATACCTTTTATTATTCCTGATATAACTCTGACCTAATTAACTCCAAAATAATAAAACCCTATACGCAATTCTTCCCAGGAACATCTAATGAGATGAATCAAATCTGTGACAACATTGCAACATAACTCCCGAAAACCCGATAATCCGCTTCGAATCGGTCTGATCCGAATTTTCGGATCGGGGTTCGGGTTATCATTTTGTAGAAATTCGGGTTTGGGTAGGTCAGATTGAAATCCGCGGGTTTCGGGTTGAAACGAACCAACCCAAATAAAAAAAATAAAAATATTATCTTATGACTATTTGAACTTAAAGTTTTAATTTTGAAGGAAAACTTGTTATGTTTAAAACTTATCAAG
>JAYMSL010001716.1:0-16235 GCA_036897195.1 Plantago coronopus
AAAGGGAAGGTCAGAGAGGGTGCTGCACGAAAATACTTTCAGCAGTTGATTTGTGCAATTAATTTTTGTCACAGCCGAGGAGTTTACCATCGTGATTTGAAACCAGAGAATTTGCTTCTTGATGAAGAAGGAAATTTGAAGGTATCAGACTTTGGCTTGAGCGCTCTGACGAAATCAAGGCTAAGCGATGGGTTACTCCACACAACTTGTGGGACACCTGCTTATGTGGCGCCCGAAGTTATAAACCGAAAAGGCTATGATGGGGCTAAAGCTGATATTTGGTGTTGTGGGGTGATCCTATATGTTCTACTCGCCGGTTACATTCCATTTCATGACACAAATATCATGCAGATGTATGAAAAGATATTGAGGGCTGACTACAAATGTCCTAATTGGTTCCCACCCGAAGCAAGGAGGCTACTCTCCAAGATACTTGATCCAAACCCCAACACAAGGATTTCTATTGCCACCATAATGGAAAATCCATGGTTCCAGAAGGGTTTGGATAGTGAATCGAAAAGATCAAAGAATGGTATTAGAAATTTGGAAAAGCTCCAGGTAGACATTGATTCTGTCTTAGAAGATCCTGTTTTACAAGCTACAACCTGTGATGATACAACAAGCACCAAGTTGGAGACTCCAAGAGTTAACAATCTAAATGCCTTTGATATCATATCTCTCTCACCAAGGGAATCAAGGGATAGTTCACTACGCCATCAAACCTTTCCTTTGAACCGACGTAGTAAATGCAACCCGATTTTACATATAAATTAAGGCTTTTGACATTAATTATCTGTCTTTAAAAAAATTGTGAAGCGTTGTTTCCGCTTGTAATTGTTCTTTTCAAGAGACCGGTTCAAAAGCTATTGATCATCCTACTCATCTTCATCATTGACCAGATTTTGTATGGTATCCGTTACAATTTATTCAAATGCTTTGAACTTTTCTAAAATTCAATAACTTCCCGCCTTTACCGGGACAATCTAGCAAGTGATTCACATCCAATTTCATGTGGATATTAATGCACTCGTAATCAAGTTCTCAAGCTCACGAATGTCTTGTTCATGGAGAATTTTCATCGTTTTTAATTAGTAGAATGTTCTTTATTTTTCTAAACGGAAAATCTAACAATCTTCCTCATCTTCATCATTTGACGGGATTTTGAAAGATATCCGTCACAATTTCTTAAAATAATTTGAACTTTCGTAACATTTATTAGCTTCACCAGGATAATCTAGCAAGTGATTCGCATCCACTTTTTGTCGATATTAATGCATACTCGTAAGCAAGTTCTCAAGCTCACGAATATTGTCCAGAATTTTCATCGTTTCTAACTCATAGAATCGTTTAAACCACAAAAAAAAATATTTTCTTTTGAAGCCGCAAATCTAACAATATATCTTCATCATTGACCGATTTTTGAATGGTTTTTTTTAAACGGCAAAATTTTATATTCCATATATGATGTCAAATGTACAAGTATATATATGTGCAAAAGATTTACACCTACTTCGTCAAAACCAAAAACAAAAAACTCATCACCTGGTATCCGTCATAATTTCTTCAAATGATCTGAACTTTCGTAACATTCATTAGCTTCTCCATTTTTGTGTCGATAATGCATACTCGTAATCAAGTTCTCAGGCTCACGTGTCGAGAATTTTCATCGTTTTAAAATCATGGAATTGTTTAAATAATAGATAGAAATGTTAAAAAAAAAATTAACTCAAATTTAACAACTACATTTATATGTGAATTTTGATAGAATTCACTTTATATTACTGATCTTATGTTCACATATATAATTAAAATATAATTCTCATAGAGTAAGATGGAGTGGAAAATGAGACAGATTCATTCATTTTGCAAATTAGGGTATTCATTAATGGTGCAAATTAGGGTTTCATTACATGTATCAACCCCAGCTGCCACCTCCTGGCTATATATAGGCAGTGATATCTCTTACAGCGCCGCACATCATTCTCATACTCAAATGAAATTCTCTTCTCACCTGATTCATCCGCCGTTCTCATTCTGATCTCATCACCCCTTTCTAATTTCTTCTGCTTGTTGATAAACATGTAGAATTCCCAAAACTTGTTCTAAAATATCAAGTTCTTGCGGATCTGCTTCTATTTTGCATATACAGGATACCTCTTGTACTCTGATTTCCTTTTTACTAATAGTTTAGAATATATATGTTCATTCAGTTTGGTGTTTCCTGATTTTGTTCCTTGGCTTAATTATAACCCAGGTTCCCAAAACATGTCCCAGAATATCAAATTCTTGCGGATCTGCTTCCATTTTGCATATATATACGGTATACCTTTTTAATTTACTCTTGTTTCGCTTTTAATAGTCTAGATGTTCGAATATATATGTTCATTCAGTTTGGTGTTTCCCCAGATTTAGAGAGGTTGAAGGTTCACTTCCAACAGAACTCAGCTCCGCTCGATCGGAGAGATATTCCGTATTTCCGATGGCCAACAACCCCTCACATACAACTTCTCCCCTCAGAGCTAATTGATCGATGCATAGGATCGAAGATTACGGTGATAATGAAAGGAGACAAGGAACTCGTTGGGACTCTCCGTGGCTTCGACGTCTACGTCAATATGGTGCTGGAGGACGTCACTGAATAGTACGTTCATTTTACTCCTCTCTATTTACAAACTGACTTGTGTACATTGTGCTGGCTGCCCATTGCGATACTCTTTGTTGATCTGTTGCTGTTGATGTGGTTTTGGTTCGCTATTTTATAAGCTCGCTCTGAAGTGTTGTTTTAGGGTAAATGGGTAGTGTCACACTGGGCACTAAATGCCTGCAGCTTGTAGGAAGTTCAAGGTATCATTAAATCAACATAAAGCCGTAGAATAACCTGCAGCTCATTTCCGTTGATTTATCGACCCTACTTTGTGTTGGAATAAGGAGTTATGGAGCACTAGTTAAATTTGTGTACTCCATATCGGACTATCTGGTAACAAATGCAACTCGTATAGCACTTTAAGAATATACAAGAGAAACTTAACAGATTGGAGCAATTGATCTAATCTCAGAAAATACACCTAGAGTTTGTTCGTTGAGGTAAGCAAAGCTAGAAAGTGTATTACGTTGTGAGTGATGTAGTAGATGATCCATTGCTCAAATCTGTGTAAGTTTCTTTATTACAGTTGTTGTATTCCTTACGTGCTATGTGTCTTTCATACTTGTATTTGTTTCCAGATAGTTCGATGTGTATTTATATTTCTTACTATCTGCTGCGTGAACCTGGGGTTCTGTGACTCCATATTCCAGCACTTTGTTCCTCATTATAACAAGTCTCTATTCCAATGGAAATATTATTTACTAATGTGGTGTGCCTACGGAAATCACTTCATTCACAAGTTTCAGTCCTGTATTTTGATTTCTAAGACTTGAAAGTGAAGAAAAACAGATATTACCATACTTGATCCGTGCAGTTTATGTAAAAGCTATCTACATTCTTGGTTTGTAGATCAGGATTCCAGTCAGTTACTACATTTGTATAGCCTCTGAAGATGGTATCCAATCTTCTTAATATAATGTACATGTCAAGTTGTCTTTGAGAGCTAACTAATCATTATCTGCATGTCAATGTTAGCTTCTGGAATTGCTGGGTATAAACAATAAAGTCTAAACGGCCAGCATAAAGAAAAAGTTAAGATTGTGGGGTTATATACCATTTTTTGGTTGAAAAAAAAATACTGAAACTTAAGGTATTTTTTGAAGCACAAAGGAGACGGACGTAATTGATTAGAAACTGAGGGGAAAAAAACATGAGTAGGGCAGTTGTTATTTCCCTCTAACCACCAGGCCTGGGTATCCAATCAGACCTTACTGCGCTGTGCAGACTTTTTTTAACTGATAAGTGAAATCAACGTTGAGACATAATCAAACCATAGATAACAACACCTTACTTTGCTGTACAGTAAGTGCTGATCTTGGTTTGAATTTACAGAAAAATGTTTTGGCACCGTGGTTGGTGCATACAGTTTCTGGAGAAGTCAGCATTTCTACCTTTCCAGGATTAGGATCACCAGTTAAATTGCAGCAATGTATAGCTTCCTAACATATCAAGTTACCTTTGAGTATCAGAGTATCTGACTACTGTCACTATGCAACACTTGTCTGTCAATACTATCTTCTAGTTTCTCAAATATCACATCAATTTAGCATTCATCAACAAAAAGACATCGTGGTATATGTAATATATATGCTCCATATGTGACTGAAATTGATATTGTTAAAAGAATTAAGTACATAACCACTCCTTCAAAACCATACTTAATTGGTATACATTCTGACCCATATTTTTTTTTAGATATTATTCATTTTGTTTACCATATATGAGTATTTGGGCTGTATTAGACTATTAGTAAACCCCGTTCTCAGACTTTAGTGAATGATAAGAATATTGATGTCAGATGTGTAGTTCATAAGGCACTTATTTACAGACAATGTTTGCAATATCATGCATCCCATTTCGTGAAAGCAATCTAACACTTAAGCTCCAATTCTTAGTATTACTAATGTCCATACCCCAAGTAAATACTTTTGGACATTATAAAACTAATTAAGTGGGGAGTTGGGTAATCTAATTCCCTCTATTTGCACGAAGGTATAATAGTATAGTGGCTCATTCATTACAGGCAAAGGTAGAAGAAGGCAATATCGAAATAAACAGCCTGGTAGCTAAATATTATGTGGTGGGTTAACATGTCGAAATAAGCCTGTTGTTCAATTCTTAGGCATGGAAGCAACTAATTTTCTAAGATCCATGTTTGTCTCCTTTTAAATGAGCTTCTTGGAAGTGATATTAATCATTCAATCGCTCTGAAAGCTCTATTTGAGTTGTAATGTATGAAAAAACAGTACCAAGCGTTCCTGGCTATGCTGGAGCTGGGGGGTGGGACGGTGGGTTACAAGAAGCATTAACCGTGCATTTCTGGGCAGAGTCTGTTTCAGCGACCTGAACAGTGTCCATCTAGATCACCAGGGTGCAACTTACCAATCCTATATGTACTTCTCATCTCATCTAATGGAAATTGCAAGTGCCATGCAGAAGTTAGTTCAAACATAAGCTTCCTTGTGAGCTACTTTCTATATAAAGATGAAGAAAATAACTTTGTGTATCCAAAGTCCAAATTATGCATGATGATGTCAAGTGACCGCGGTCTATAATAATTGCAGTCCTGCCTCTAAGCTTAATTTGAAAATGCAGTTGACTTACCCTGTAAAGACTAGGATAAATATATTACAATCACTTTTTCGGGATTACCATCCTCTTCACCCCTTATCAGCCCAGAGCCCACCATCGTAATCCATTCCTGTTGAGGTGGCCAGGTGGGAATTGGCCTGGACCAGTCGACTTATCTATTCTACTGTCTCATCAACACCTGGGACTCTGAAGTCAGTATTACAACGTTCACCGATTATTGACTTTCTAACCAGAACTTCATTTTTGCAGTGAAATTACTTCAGAAGGGCGCCGCATTACAAAACTCGACCAGATCTTGCTTAATGGAAACAATATTGCGATTGTAAGTGAATTGTTGATTTAACTACTGGTTTTGTTGTATGAATTTTACCCTCGCAATCTCCATTTTTTGTAAGAACTTGTGGCTAGTTTTCTTAATGCCCATTATCCTGTACACAATTTGAGATTTCCTAGAATCTGTGGCACTCTTAACTTACACTCTTGGACACTCTGAGAAAGGATGATTATGGTATATGATTATTAATAACAAAACTTTATACTGGCTTTTATTTTTCAGTTGTATGACTTGCATAATATCTTCTTGTATGTTGCTCTCACAAGTTGCACCTTGTACGTGTTGCAGTTGGTGCCTGGAGGCTTACCTGACACAGAATGAGAGAGGTGGCTTTGTTGATTTATATGGATTCTGATCTCTAAGAAGGCTAGTTTCGTAAACTACGAACTCATTTCCACAATGCTAATCTTTGTGATTGTTCTAACCTTAAGAAGGCTAGATTTCTCATTTACAAGCTCTGTTGTAGACTTGTAGCTGTGCTTTGAGTACTACTTTGACAAGAGTGGAGATTTTGTTCACTATAGCATGTAACAATGACATTTTCCTCTGTTATTCAGAATATCGTGACAATTCAATCTTGTGTTGTTCCGTCTTACAATAATTTGCTTCTATTTTCTTTTTTTGCCTCTTCAAATGTGTTGATGGTTAACGGTTATATTTATATCTGTCTCTTCTATGGTATACATGTTGAGAGTATCTAGTATTTTCTTTTTATCCAATTTTTTTATTCCCGCCCTGCCACGGTAGTAGTTATGCTTATTTTTTGCTGGGTAGGGATGAGTAGATCGTGGCAGCAAATCTTGCCTTCTTCAAGTCTCTTTATGAGCTTACTCTTAGCATATTATTCACGGAGATGAAACTAATCTAAATTACTCCATATGCTCTTCTCAACAGCATGGCATAAATTTAGTGTATAGTCGTCTGCCATGCCTCACCTTTAAAATGTTAAAAAGTTATGTGGTACCTGTGTGTTTAAACCAATAGAGTTAAGAAGCTATGATCAAGACCAACACTCAGCATTTTTCAGCAGTTTCTGCTACATTCCCCTGAACTTACTATACAAGACCACATAGTTTGTACATGAGAATGAAATCAATCAACAGGAAAGACAACAGTGACCTTATCTTGTGTTACAGGTTGTACTAATGCAGTCCACGTTCCGTTATGTAGCTTTCCAGATCGGTGGACGATAAAGGCTAATCTGCTTAAGCATGGATGTCTTTCCTGGAGCCAAGGATAACTTGACATTCTAACAGCTGTAAGTCATGCGTCTTTTGTTTCTCAAGTTCATATGGCTGCAACAGTTTCAGTTAAGTAAGAGGTCTCTATTATTATCCTAGTTAGGTGGGATTTCAGACGATCTCAACTCAATTAGTGATCATGTGCAGTTGTTAGGTGAAGTTATACACCTCTAATAAGACATAATTATCCTGGCCTCCTGGGTAGCTTGTCACTGTACATTTACTGTAGAGCATAGTGTTACAGGTTTGCATCATAACTTCAAAGAAGTGGTTATGGGATTTAAAACAGCAGTGTCGCTGTTAGTTTAAGGACCATAACTTTCAGTAAATTCAGGATTTAAAGTTTGTCCATGTGCGTCATGTGACCGAAAACTTTGACTAGGTGTCATTTGAGAATGCTAGAACAGTTTATTCCTGGACTATTGTGCATTGGTACCCTGGCCTATGTAGTGGCATTATTGTGTTCTGGCAGGAATATGTAGCGCCAATTGTAAGAGTAAGTCAGGTATTCGCTTTATGAAGTAAGAGTTACTAACTAATTCACTTGTTGACTGTAGTTTTAAAGTTTATTATACCTCCGTCTTTCAAAGCATGCACGAGATAACTCATAACTCATGCTAATTCTGCGATACTGCAAACGATAGAAAAATCCTGTCCTGTGTGATTAGTATCCTTTTCCACACTAACAAGTGATAAAACCGACAAATATGGAACAAAATCGTTGTCGTTTCTGTGGATATATACATGTCTGTGAATTGTGAACCTCATAACATAAGACGTCAAAAGCAGCCACAAACTCCTGCTGGAGTGCTGGTCCAAAACTCCTTTGTGTAGCAGCTTCAGTAGTCTTTTTAGGTCTATTCCTTGAAAGAGAGATCCATACATAAGAAACGTGGCAAATCCATTCACCAGGACCCCGGTCACCCTCATTAAATACCCCCAATAACTAACTATATCCTATAGTGCTATGCTGCATTTACTGTTCATTCTCTGCCTATTCGATCCCATGTCAGACGGTCAACTTGATCCGTGGGACACTTTATAATACATGCTCTGAGACCCCAGCAGCAGGCAATATCAAAATTCTGTATAAATATGATACAGCAAGTAGGTTGTGATTTGTGAAGCACAGTTTATTGAAATTTGACACCATGAATCCTGCCCTGTGAACCAGATTCACTTATCCACCTTCATGAATCATGCTTATGACTTGTCATATTCGTGGACAGAATCGAAATCTTGCAGACTTCTGTAGTTCCCCGGGCTACCAGTCCGCCTAACTGAACCAATAAGCTCTCTTAGAAATATCTGGTTAGCACATGCATGAGAAACAACCACCACTTAATGCTTAATATCGAAGTCACACATAATATGTGTATAATATTGTCACAGTTTACCAGATGCAGAACTGAGACCTGTTACTTGAAAAATGTATTCTAGATGTAGTTCATGCAGTAACACAGGCTATGTAAAGATGTAAATGGTGAACATCGACTTTTGGGATGTTAGAGATAATCAATGCGACATAATCTCACGTAACACGTGGGTCTCACATGTTGAGACCTACAATCTATGTGAGAAGGTGTCATATTGATAGTCAGATTTCAGGCAATCAGTAATCTGACTAATATGAGTGAATATTAGTTCCTTTATTTCCGATTGCCTGAAATCTTCTCCTAAGCAATCTTTCAATGCAATATAAAATGATAAACTCAATGTCTGCCTTATGAATTATAATTAACAAAACTAATATTTACTTGGTTAACATCACTCCATCAGATTCAACTCCAAAAGATAGTCAGCCCTGACATCATACCTAAAGATAGTAATATTATGCAGTAATGTAAGTAATCAGCCAATCAGACAGTTGGACCATATCAGAATTAAGAATCAAGAATAGAAGCCTAGGAACAACCAAAAGCCCCAAGAAGATGGCCGAGGCATCAAGGACCACCTCAATAATAATTTTAAACCAAAGGTCTACACTTGTATGATGGAAACAGAGCCACCAATGCTCATTAACTTCACTGTCCCTAATTTAATAACATGTCCATGCTTAATTAACTGTTGCAATGACCTTAATTCTCCCACATTGTCAGCTTATAAAACCTAATACCATTGGCCTTAGTTTCATAAGTCCAAGTACAAAGCCTTGGTAATAGTCTCAGCTTCTCCATAAGCCAATTGAATTCAGTCTGAAAGGACAGGTCTTTTGGTCATATACAGACAAGAAACATAGATTTTCTTGTTTGTTCTTCACTTTTCCTGGCAAATCTTGTCATACGTATCTGTTTTCGCTTCAGGTGATTCTGTAAGAAGTGTCACCTAGTAACATGCAGGTGAGAGCTACTTAGATCTGATGATGCTAATAATAACATGTTCAGGTGGAAATGAATTTTCTGACATATGCCCTTTTATGAATTAACAGTTACTTCAATGGCTTGCCAAGATAGGACACGAGCAACAGAGGGTACCGGTTTCAACTCCTATTGTCAAGAAACATGACACTAAAGGTATCTGCTTGTTAGTTTTATCTGCTGTTCGATTTGTGAATGCGGTGACACAGTGTTCACGCTATTCTCGTACTAACATTAGTCTTTTTTTTTTTTTTGATTGACAGATGAGAAAGTAAATTCTAAAGACATAGTCGTCTATAATGATCGTGGAAGGCAAAAGCGTGGTAAAAGAGTAGAACAGACCAAATTGTCATGTGAGAATTTGAACCTGTTCTATTTCTTGAGAAGAAAAGATGTCTCCAAGGCATGCTTCTATCACACACTTGATTTGAGCAGAGTTGGGAATTTCCAGAGAAAGCAGTATGCCGTCAATCCAGAGGAGGCAAAAAAAGATTATACTGTTCGAAGCCGAAGCATCACTCAAAAGGCAGATTCTGCACAACATGTTGGAAGTAAAGTTTTACCTGTAACTGATTCATCATCAAGTAATGATGGTGCATGCACCGATTTACAGATAAAGAAAAAGGCCAATGGGGATAAAACAAAACCTGTTTCAAGAATGAAGGAGTTGCTCAAATGGGCCGCTGCTTCCAAAACTGCAAAAAGAGTAAACAGTACCAGTACAAAGGTATTCCATCCACTGAAACAACTCAATGTTTGAAACTGTTTGCAGAATCGAGTAATTCACACCTATTTTCTTGGTTAATAAATATCAAATATTTCGATGTTATCCTGACGAGTGACGAGTATGACTGGTTGCAGGGGTTACATTTTAGGAATAGAGCAGCCTTGAAGGCGGCACCCAATAACCATCAGCTCAACAACGAATCTCCAAAGATCAGTCTAAATTGGGAAGTGGAAAGTTGTTCCACCATATACTCAGCTGCATATTCTGAACTTGCAGCGGCTTCATCACTGAAAAATGACCAGAGTTTAGATGCAGCTTCAGTGAACTCAACTTCTTCACAGATCAGAGATCAACGTCTCACTGAAAGTGGGAACTGGATTCGTACCGATTCTGAATGTAAGGCTCCTCTACATTACTGCACATGTCCTGTTTACTGGTGATTACAGAGTTCGATATCATCATATTGCGGATACATACATGAACCATGATACATGTTCTTGTACTCATTAAAATTTTCTTGGTTTTTGTTTTCTGCAGTTGTTGTGCTAGAGTTGTGACTTGTACTTGTATGAGCCTTTCAACATCTTCGGTAGCTGATGAAAGGAGCCTCAAGTTATTCTAACTTTGAAGTCTTTGAAGCTGTGCAAGATGCATCAGCAGAATTGCAGAAATTGGATGATCCTCTGGCAAATCTGATTTTCGTTTTCTAAATAGACAAATTTTTGAGAATCTGTTTGATTCATGATATCCCTGTAGATTGCATCTGAATAGGCAGTGTCCCAGTGATAACAAATCCAGAAATTTTGATAGAAAAAAAATGCAAACAATTGGGAGGGTATTGCAGTTCCTACATCTATAATTGTCAAATTGAATTACAGGAATGCATCAATAATTCTTTCTGTTGACTGTTGGGATTTTGACACATCCATCATTATTGATTGATCCAAGGTGCAATTTATTTCCTTCTTGAGGTTTTTGCCCCACACTCTTTCAACACGTTCAGTTATGCTACATCCGTCCAAAGCCCATTTTATTCTTATGTTTAACACAAATTTTATAAAATATGAATGTGAAGTAGAATTGATAAAACAATCGAAAATAAAGTATGAGAGATGGTTAACAAATTACAAAGTAAAAAGATGATATTAAGTATGAGTGAGTAAAGTTGGAATAATAATGGATTATCAATAATTAATTAGCACGGAGCTATGCAAAAATCTCTCTCGCTCATGAGGGCTATTCTCCTCCGGCAGATCGCGGGTTATATCGAGTGTGTCTATTCCCTCCTGATTATTTCTTTCCTCCTCCCCCAGATATTGGTGAGATTTACCTACTTTTGTTTCTGTTGAGACTTTCAGGTAGACCAATCTGCTTTCTTCTAACGTCAAATTTGTGTCAAGTTTTATCTATCCTTCCTTTTCGTAAACAGACTTTTTTCAAATTCAATTTCGTAGGTACTAGTATATATTTATCTGTGATAAGGCAAGCTAACCCCCATACCATAATTCGTAACCCACCCTCTTCCATCGTTGTGCTGTTTAGCTCTGTTTACTGCAGGTCTTGGTTGATATCCCTACTACGCATAACACCCATGGAAAACTTAGCGGACACAGTTACAGAGAAATTCTTGGAGATGAAAGTAACAGAGGAAACAACAATTGAGTTCCCGGAAGGAACATGGGACAGCATTGATGTGGAAAAGTGCCTTGTTGGGAGATTAGTGGGTAGTAAAGTGAAAAAACTGGAAAGCTTTTGAAAATACTATGAGCCAAGCATGGAGACTGAACAGGACGGTGAAAATACAGAGATTGGAAGGCGATAGAATTTTCTTCCAGTTCGATATCCTGATCGATAAGAAGCGAGTACTATGGAGGGGTCCCTGGTCATTCGAAAAGGGCCTCTTAGTATTGGCCAATCTGGAAACTGGTGATGATCCTTTATCTGTTTCCGTTGATCACTGTGAGTTTCATGTTAGAGTGTCGGGACTACCGCTAGGAGGAGCGACGCAGTCGGTGGCAAAAATCATAGGGGACACCCTGGGGAAGTTTGTGGCAGTGGATGAGGAAGGAAACCGGGACCAATTGTCTACAGCTATGAGGATCAGAGTTCGACTAGACATAACGAAACCAATGTTGCGGGGTTTGAACATTGAAGGGCCGAAGAAACGCCCGATGCTCATCCGATTCGTCTATGAACGACTTCCTAAATTTTGCTACTACTGTGGAATAATGGGACATAATGTTCGAGATTGTTCGGAGTGCCTTGATCTCTTTAATGAAAACGACCGAATTGATGAAAATCAACTGGGGTACGGAGAATGGTTGCGATATGAGAGAAACGAGACTGTCGGGGTGGGTGGAAGCTTTCCACGTCTTATTCCGGCAACAGGTACGGCGGTCGAGAGTGGCAGTAGGGAGAAGGGCATTTTGGGCACCGAAATAAGTCAGAAGCAACTACCCACGTCCCATGGAACTGGTCCCGAGTTGATGGAGAGCCGTTATGGTCCACTAACAAGTAACCCATTAAGCAAAGCAAACTACCTCACACCTCTTGACCAAGTCAAACCCACCACTGATCCTAACAAGCAAATTGTCCTCTTTGCCAAATCTTCGGAACCCACAGAAGTCAGCCATAATGCATTAACCTTGTCCAAGAACCTGACCCAATCTAGCACTAGCCCAATAACGTATACCCAATTCACCACCCGTCCAGAATTAAATCCAAGCCCATTAAACCTTCACACCACCCAGCCTAGGCCCATAATCCCATCAGACGTCCAACAAACCCTGCAACCTACCCATCAGCCTATCGAGCCTGCTAAGAAACGAGGCCGACCTCCTGGATTGTTGGTTAAGAAACACAATTGCAAAAAGCCAGTAGGAAAAAAATACTCCTGCTAATGTGCCAGCGTATAGGAAAGTAAAACTCCTAGCTGAAGATGACTCGGAAGATTCAGAGGCGGAGGTTGCGGTGCAACCCCGCCTAGCATTATGAGTTGCCTATCATGGAACTGTCAGGGTTTGGGGAACCCTTGGACAGTTCGAGCATTAGGAGAGTTCCTCTGTACTCATCACCCCGATCTTGTCTTTCTAATTGATACCCGATTAGGTGATAAAGGAATCGACAAGATTAAACAGAGGTTTAACTTATTTGGCTTTTGTGTACCGTCAATTGGTAGGTCGGGAGGTCTTGCACTACTTTGGAAAAAGGATATTGATGTCTTACTTCAGAGCTTTTCTAAGAATCATATAGATGTTTCTGTTACTTTAAGTCCGGGAGTATCAAGTTGGCGATTCACGGGATTTTACGGTGAACCGGATAGTAATTTAAGAACCCGAACTTGGTCTCTTTTGAAAAGATTGGCACAACAATCCGTAAGACCATGGATGATTAGTGGAGATTTTAATGAAATGGTGTCAAATTCGGATAAACGAGGCGGGGTCCCTATTCCGGAATGGAGACTCCGTAACATAAGAGAAACAATGGCAGCATGTGAATTAAATGAGCTGCCTTACTCTGGCTATAAGTATACCTGGTCGAACCAGCATGAAGCAGCAACCCATATTGAGATAAGATTGGACCGGTCTGTGGCCAGTGATACGTGGTTGGCTCTATACCCACACGCTAAAACTCAGCACCTCCATACCCAAAACTCAGATCATCTTCCTATCCTCACAATCTTCACGCCTAAGCCCTCTAGCCGCTCTAGCCGCACAACCCGAAACCGTTCACGGCGCCGTTTTAGGTTTGAAAGCATGTGGCTTAAGGCCGCGGGATGTGCTCAGGTTGTCGATGATTCATGGATGACAGATGGAGAATTCCTCAGGAATGCTGAAAATTGTCGGATTGGGCTGGTAAGCTGGGCAAAAGATAGCTTGGGATCGGTAAAGAAGGAAGTCGCAAAGCTGAAATCAGAATTGGAAAACCTCCACAGTCAGCCGCAAATTGAAGCTGTACGGCAGATTACAAGAGAGAAAAAGGCGAAATTGGAGGAGTTACTGGACAAGGAAGAATCAATGTGGAGCCAACGAGCTAAAGCTCAGTGGATGGTGGAAGGGAATCGAAACACCCACTTCTTCCACTCTAAGGCAACTCAGCGAGCTAAGAACAACGAAATTGAAGCTTTGCGCAGTAAGGATAGTACGAGATGCACAGAGATCGAGCAGATGGCAGAAATAGTGAATGAGCACTTTGGGGAAATATACAGTTCGCGGCACCCTGCGGAATCAGACATGGAGGAAGTGCTTGGTGTTATGCGTGCTAAGGTCGGGGAGAATATCAACCAGGACCTGCGAAAGCCATTCACCGCTGTCGAGGTAAAAAACTCTCTGTTCAATATGTTTCCTCTTAAATCCCCGGGACCTGACGGGTACCCAGCTCTTTTTTATCAAAGATTTTGGAATGTCGTTGGTAGTTCTGTGACTGATTGTGTTCTGAAGTTTCTGAATGAAAGAGTGTTAGACCCTCAATTGAATTTTACACATGTCGTTCTGATTCCTAAGTGTAAAAAACCTGAGCTTATAACCCAATTCCGACCCATCAGTCTTAGTAATGTAATATTTAAGGTTGCATCCAAAGCCATTACCAATAGACTGAAACCACATATGTCCAAAATCATCTCTGAAACACAGTCTGCCTTTGTCCCCAACCGCCTTATCACAGATAATGTTCTCGTTGCCTACGAAATTAATCATTTTTTAAAGAAAAAAACGAAGGGTAGAGAAACATATATGGCTTTAAAACTTGACATGAGTAAGGCGTATGATAGGGTGGAATGGCCTTTCTTGAAAAAAGTGTTAGAGAGATTAGGATTTGAGGATAATTTTGTTGACCTCATTATGATGTGTGTGACCTCTGTGTCTTACTCTTTTCTCCTTAATGGAATTCAACTGGACCCGATCCAGCCGGAGAGGGGGATTCGTCAGGGAGATCCCCTTTCACCATTCTTGTTTTTATTTATCACTGAAGCTTTTAGTTCGTTATTACGGGATGCTCAACAGAGGGAGGTTATTCGGGGGATAGCAGTGGCCCCTGGAGCACCTAGGATCTCTCACTTACTGTTTGCGGATGATACTCTGATTTTCTGCCAAGCTAATTCCAGAGCAGCTATAGAGATAGGCGATATCCTTCAAAAATATAGCCTAGCCTCAGGTCAGGAAATTAACTTGGAAAAATCCACAGTGGTGTTTAGCCGTAATACAGCCTCTAATGTGATTAGTGAACTGAAAAATGTGCTTCCTGTGAAAGTGGTAGAAAAACATGAGAAATATTTGGGGCTTCCTACAGTAATGGGTCGGTCTAAGAAAGAAATATTTAGTTGGCTTAGGGAAAGGGTTTGGAAAAAAGTGGAGGGGTACGGGCACAAACTATTATCTAGAGCAGGAAAGGAAGTTCTCATTAAATCAGTGATCCAAGCTATTCCTACCTATGTAATGAGCTGCTTCAAATTACCTGACACTTTGCTACAGGAGATTAATTCGATTATTGCCCAGTATTGGTGGGGTAAGGGGGATGAGAGGTCTGTACATTGGGAATCCTGGGATACTTTGTGTAAATCAAAACGAGAAGGGGGCATGGGATTTCGCGATCTTAAAGCTTTTAATCAAGCAATGCTTGCTAAGCAAGGGTGGAGAATTTTAACCCACCCACAATCCCTGTTGAGTAGAATCTTGAAGGCTAAGTATTTCCCTTCTAATGAGTTTCTTGAGTCGGGAGTTATGGGAAGTGATTCCTTTACATGGAAGAGCATAATGTCAGCTCTAGATGTTCTTAAGGGGGGAATCAGGTGGCGAGTTGGTGATGGCTTGCATATAAGAGCTTGGCAAGACCCATGGTTGCCTCGCAGCATGGCACATACTCCATTTACCCCGAACCTGGTCGGTCTCAATGATCTGACCGTTGCCTCCCTGATTTCGAACGGGCAATGGGATGAAGATCTTATCCGAGCAATATTCTGGGATGAAGATACAGAGTCGATTCTCCAAATCCCACTAGCTAGTGTTGGAGCTGAGGATAAAATTATTTGGCACCATACTAGAAACGGAATCTATAGTGTTAAGCCGGGATACCATTTGGCGAGGGATCTGAGGAAAAATCAGATAAAACAACAGCAGGGTACTTCTAGCACCACTGTTATGGAGGTGAATTTGTCTTGGGTCTGGAAAATTAAAGTCCCGAATAAAGTCTGTATCTTTTTTTGGCGTATGGTGAAGGATCGACTTCCTGCCCGGTCGAAATTATGCAGTAGGGGGATGTTAGTTGATAATATCTGCCCTTTTTGTGATTCACCGAACGAGTCGTTACTCCATATCTTGCGTGATTGTCATTATGCTCGTCTTGT
>JAYMSL010001717.1:0-16234 GCA_036897195.1 Plantago coronopus
AGACTATTTTTTTTTAAAAAGAAAAAAATTTTTATAAAATAAAAAAAGGTAGGGGAACAGGAGGGTGCGGGGTGTAAGGGTTGGGGGTCCGGGGTTAGATCCCGGGGGGGGGAGATTTATTGGGTGATAAAGGGTTGGTTTTGGGTGGGGGGATAAGGTGGGTTTTGGGTTAGGGTAGGACTAGGAGTAGGATTAGATAAAATTTGCCTTTTAAAAAAAAAAAAAAAAAAAAAAAAAAAAAAAGGAGTAGATGTAAACTTTTACACCGAAACCTTCACAAAATTTGGCGACAGTTCTCCCAACGTACTAATACTGCAGCAAAACCTAATAAAACACTTCCAGCATAATATCCAGAACCAAAAGGAGGTGAAGAACTAAACCAGAATCAAATCTAGCCAAACTTAATATACTCGACATTCCTCAAAACCAATCGGCCAGAACCAAACCGGAACTACAAACTAACTTTAGTACAAGTCTTCCTTCTGTATTAGTTTAATCACAGTTTCCGGCTGCATTATGATTACTTTTATGATCTAGCTTCAAGTGATGTTCTTTTTTTAACTACACTGTGCACTGCTGTAGATCATACCGTTGGTGTAATGCTACAAATGTACTATCACTAATCTAGTCGTTGAGAATAAATTTTACGATTCAACCAAATATTTCCCTGTGCAAGAAAGGGTTAAATCTAGAAGTTTATATCCCATATAGTTTATTTTCGAACAACTTTCCTAGATTCTGAAACTGCCAGAATGGATTCTACAAATTCCGCTCCGTTTGAAACCAAGAAGTCTGCCCTGAAATCATTCAAATCCAGTTTCATGTGGAGAAGAACTAAGGCTCGGTGAATGCTCATGCCGAAAATCTCTTACAGATTGATAGAGGATAATTGAAGGCTGGATAAAATATTTATGATTCAACGGTACTAACAAAGTTTCTCTTTTCCCAGGTTTTAATTGGAGGCTTAGAAATTCTGTTAAGCAGGGATTAGAAATTCTGTAAATTACATGATAACAAGACAAAACAATATTACAATCCAGATCCACTAACCCAAGGGGAACAAGCCTAGCCATGTTCAAACTTGTACTAAATTGGGCGGGGTGCGCCAGGCCCGTGCAATAGTGCAACGCATGGGCGACGCTTGAAGGGACCGTGCAGCAAGCTACACATTGGAGCCTTCCCCCTTAAAAAATTAGATTAATATCGTTGTAGCCCAATGAACTACATATCAGATATTAAACTGATAAGAACAGATACTACACTTGATCTTAGCCAAAAGGCCGAGAAAGGTATGAGTTCTACAATGAGCCCAAGTTCCTTTTTATCTGATTTCCTGACTACTCTCGCCTTTGCTCATGGATGTGGGAGCTTAGAAAGAAAATATCTACTCTATGTAGATGCAGAGTTCTTACAGTCTACAAAGATGAACTTGCTTTGTCATGCGCCAAATTTATTGAATGTAAAATTGAGGATGAGATCTTCTTAATTTTTTCAGTGATTTCTCCTGGTAATAAAAGCAACTACTGAACCTCAAATTTCCATCACAATTAATGATTACCATCTGCATAAACTTTGATTTGATAATGCAGGAAGATAGTAGTACATTTTTGGATTTTTGATGCTGCTGCTCAGATTATTATAGAACTGCTTGCTGTTCAAGGGTAAACTCATCCTTCTAATAACATGTTCCTTGTTTATCAGTGGAAGGAAATGTCGGCATACTGAAATATTTGTCAGTCAACACAGGCTGACTCTTAATCTCTGCTGAACTCAATTTACATTAGTACTGACTACTGACTTAGAAGTGACTGGAGCTCATACTGCAGTTTCTGGTCAGAAAGTTGCTAGCTTCATATGCATACTTGAAATGATAAAGCCACACAATCTAGATGTGAAACTTCACTAGCATACTTATTCCCTTTATAAATCACAGATCAGCAAATGATTTCAGTGAGTTTCGGAAACTAGTCCTATTTCTCAAGTATGCAGCCTTAGGAAGCTAGTAGCCTAGCTCTGTGCAGACTCTTAATCCATCTCTCGCAGTGGAAAATGATGTTGAGGAAGCACTTCCCAATGGCCAGATGATTCTCAAAGACTAACTGGCAATGTATGTCCTCATCTCTAAACAGTGTACTTTGAAAACTAACCAACTATACTGCAAGAAATAACATGAACAGGTACAGGCTTCAAGATACTTGCCATAAAACATTTTCTCACTCAATATAAGTTTTGTATTGTGCCCTGAAAAGATTACAAGTTGGTGGTATTTGACATGTTGGTCCAGTATGCTGGTTAACCTTGTTAAAGGACCAAGAGATCTATCGACTCTGGATATGACAAAGAACTCTAGCAATTGTTAACTGTATAAAAGAGATTGCAAACAACGGAGGTGAATATGGAACATGAGTTATCATATATTCATATGTAAAAGATGAGAAACTTGCAGATCGATAGGTACTGTTTCGTGGACCTAACATTCACTAAATTATAATTAAGCGATCCAACCTTTAAACAACAGTTCAACTTCGAACAACAATGACATCTTCCACATGTTTAAATTGCAATAATATATTGAAAGTAGTATTAATCTCTATTTGTTTTTAGCGGTTGTGTTAGGTTGCTCAAAATCAATGACATCTGAAAAAGAACGGAACACCAAAAAGTTTGAACTGAGAATTGTAGGGCTTACCCTAAAAAGGGAGCCCTTCCAAAAATTCTCGAGGGCCTAGGGCGAACCCAGGCCCAAGAGGGGGTTTGGAAATAGTTTTCAACCAGCAATAGACGCACCTCGGTTAGTACCTCACTAGCTGCGTCATTGCCCCAAGCACAAAGATAAGAATCAACAAGAAAGTTCTAGTAATTTATCTCCTATCGAACGGTATATCTTGTGTACTTATCTTATGTGGGACAAGAAAAATTCAGTGATGTATTTGGCAGTTGCTTTTACTTCATTATTATCTTGCATAGGAGATGAGAGCAAATATGGTCAGATAAAATATATGTTAATTATACATACACTTGTTAGCATGCAATTACTGTACTTAATATTTGCGCAAGAGTAATGAGGTCTCTTGGAACACTGATCAGTAACAGTGAGTACGCAGTTAAATTTCTTGCATAGGAGAAGGTGTTGTGCCTGCAGCCCTACGCAGTTCACCTTATTATGCAGCAATTTGAATCGTTACTAGTGATAAAATAGTAATTTGCATTCTTCCAGGGATTATAGGCGGCAAGCAAGGAAAGGTGGCAGCAATATGAGTAAGCAATAATGTGTCAAGCATGCATGAAGATTTAGGAGGTGGCGATTATGAAGTTGTTGTTGTGGCATAAGTTGGGTGAATCATCAAGTGTAGCCGGTGGCTCTTTCTAAGTGGACCAAAGTTAATTACTTCAATATTAAGAAATGGAAATGGCGGCAACTTGTAGCTATAAATAGGCCTTCATGTTTTGCATTGTAAGAATAACTCAAGCATATCAATACATATCAATACAGTATCCATCTTCCATATCCTTCATTAACAATTTCTATACTATCTCACTTGCAAAGAGAAGTATAAGAAAAATAGAATAAGCATAGCAAAGCCGTTGTAATATCGAAACTCTATCGAAATATATTTTAAACCTCCATTTCCATTTCAATTCCATTTTCGTTTCATTTATACCGTGCGTCCCAACATATTTGTGGTATCAGAGCCACCCCTTGGCCTGATAACCTTTCGCATTTAGAAAAATGAATCCATCAACCGACCAAACCTTCGAATATTCCCAGCAAGGAATACCTATCTTTGTTGGCCAAAGCTACGAGCTATGGAGCGTTCTTATGAGGATGTTGTTTCAGTCTCATGAACTCTGGGACGTAGTTGAAGGAGGGTACGTCAAACGTACACAGGCGGAGGAAGCTGCACTAAATGCTGCGGAAAAGAAAACACATAAGGAGAACAAGATGAAAGATGCAAAAGCCTTGACTTGTACTATATATCAATATACTACCAAAATTCAACCCCACTTATACTCCTTTACTTTCCATTAATTACTCCACTATACCCCACTTGTACTATATACCAATATACTACTACTCTTCTTAAATAATGTGCCCAAGCCAAGATGGGGCTCATTTGGGCGGACTGAGAGAGTAGAATGCAAATTTTTATAGTATAAATTGTACGATGCTTTATTATTATAATTTGAGAATAATTTATAGTTAAGTTCGAAAACTGTTGATCGGAAAAAGTCAAAATGTTGCATTTTTCATGGTACGGATGTAGTATACGATTTTGAAAATTTGTGATCAATAAATTGGGACTTTGAGAGTACAAATTGATTTTAGATTACAATGGTAAAGTCTTTAAAAAAAGTCGTATTATTTATAAAATTTATTGTGTAATTTTACCGTATGGCATTATAAGTCAAGATCACTTTGTAATAACTGTTAATGACGAAAAGTCAAAATAAGAGACACAATATACTAACATGTGGACTATAATTTGAATACATTGAAGAATAATCAAGTTATTAATTGAGTTACCTATTAAATGAACATCCCGCAACAACCCGTTTAAATAAGTTTGCGATCGGCCATGTCCACAGAATGTAAAGGAAGTTCATAGGAGGCAAGCCCAGGCCCGGTCCGGCTCAATAGCCCATAAAAGGTTCATATGAGCTAAGACATTAGTACCGACCTGCATAAGCTCGGGTCCCATCCCGATCGAGTACTCTGTAAATAATCGCAAAGCCCCGGAATTTCCTGAGATTTAAGGAAATTCCGGTTTTTGTGGTATTAATACAAGGCGAACTGCAACTTATGGTTCGACCATAATCCGCGCGTGCAACTTATGATTTAACCAGTATTGTCCGGTTATGTGTTAAGTAATAATTGGGATTATTTTTATTAAGTAACTGGGAGTATTTTATTAAGTAACTGGGAGTATGATATTAAGTAACTGGGAGCATTATATCTGAGGAATTTGATGTTAAGTAACTGCCTTTATTGTACTGTTGTCTGGGTGTTTTATTATACACATTAAAAATAGTTATATGAAATTTTATTTTTATTTTTAGTTAAGTAACTGGGCGTTTCTTCTAAACTACCTGGGGTTTTTTTATTAAGTAACTGAGAGTTTTTTATCAACGGTCTAGGATTTTTGTATTAAGTAACTGGGGTAATAAACTGCCTGGGGTTTTTTTATTAAGTAACTGGGAGTTTTTCTCAACGATCTGGTGTTTTTGTATTAAGTAACTTGGGTTATAGCATATTATTAAGAAACTGGCATTATTTTATTAAGTAACTGAGAGTATTTTATTAAGTAACTGGGAGTATCATATTAAGTAATTGGGAGTATTAAATCTTGAAAATTTGATGTTAAGTAACGGGGGGGTTATTTTTATATGTTGTCTGGTCATTTTATTATATCTTCATATGTTTTCTGGTCAGTAAATGTAAGAAACTGGAATTTCCATAAGCTTCCATAAGCTTATGGAAATTCTGGAATCACAGGAGACTAACTCGTAAATAATAGGGACTATACTACTATAATATTGTTATTGGAGTTGGACTTAGAACTTAAAATGTTAGATTGTTGGTTAGTATCACACGTGACATTACACACTAGTTCTCCGAAAGTCCAAGTCCACAACATCAATTATCTTGTTCCAAATCCCAACCTACACTTTTCAAAAGATGAGTTGGGTTTGAGATTATGGGTCAAATTTTTATGAGAGACGATGTCTCTTAGACATATTGAAAACCACAAAGATCATTTCCAATATAGAATTCTAGATGTATCCAAAAGACAAGCAAATTTGCAAATCCCAATCCACACTTTTTAAAAACTTAGTTAGGTTTGATTGTGGCTCAAACTTTTGCGAGAGATAATCACTATTAGATACGGGATTGTGATTCAACCATGTTCTTATATATATGTTTACACTTCCAAACTACAACAGTCTTCTAGACTTTTGCCGCATATGCAAACAGAATACCAAGAAAAGTCTATATATTGCAGCTTCTATATGGAAGATTATGGAGGGCTTGATGATTCAAGGCGATTACAACCCTTATTTTTGGATCTCCACGCAGCTTGAATGCGTCGAGCAGCATACACCCGCCAGTATGGTGATTCGTATCTACAACACAGACACAACAAATGGTGTTCAGTCTTTACAAAGCTTGACTAAATTGAATAATATCATATTGTAATTCAAGAATTGATTCCGTACAAAACTAAATCATTTGTTGGATACACGAAACATGAAACAACTATTCATATATTTGTCAAACATATAGAACTTATATGCAGTAATATGAAAAAGGAACACACCTTATAGCCCTTTGAACACGAACGTTTAGCAGTAACTTTGCATAAAGACTCGTGACATCTTCAATATCCGCTGCCCGCAGTACAAATGCTTCTACATTTGTCGAACATCTTACCAGCCTGTTACTCAATAATCTATGCCGTGGGATCCTGATTCTCCCATCTAAAATCGAAAAACATATTTGAACTTTTCATTTGATCGTGAACATATCAATCGGATTCAAAACAAGTTGTGCGGAACATTGGGATATATTGATTTTGATCCAGTTTTCTGGCTTTTCATATCTTCTACCAACATAAAGGATTTCAGAAACTCAACAAAAAATGAGGGAAAAATGTGTGCAATAACATATGTATATGTACCTTTATCTGTAGCAGAGTGCTCAAGGCACCATATGAGGAGTTCTTCGCCACAAACATCCCCTTCACGCAATGGAATCACATTCGTATCATATATCCCAACACTCTCCATCTTTCCACGAATTATAAACACCATCTTATCAACAATACTACCATGGTACATGATTTTGCTTCCTTTGATGTACGTTTTTGTTCTCAGTTTTAGACTTATAGCATCTACAATAGGCTCATCCAACATTTGTAGAATCCGGACCTGTCAGTGGAATCAAATTAGACTTTGACGTCGTTTTAGACTACTATATATAGGTTTATTATGAAGAACACTGTCTAGCTATCTTTGATCTTGTCTCGCCTGATATATTATGAACAAAAAGCCTATGCATACATATTACAAGAAACAATAACCCATGTTGGTTGAACTTACTTTCTTAACAAATTTAAAGAGGTGGCGACGTATATCCCATTGAAGATCTTCTGGTAGGTTCTCCATTAGCATTTCTTCATTTACGCCCCTGGTGGAAACCCAATTGTAACGCTCTGCATCTCGCACTTGCCTGCATGCATGTAACACAATTACATGCAATTTCAGAAGTCAGAATTAACTCTATATATCTTTGGCTATGAAGAACTAATGTATATAAACAAGTTCAACATGATTGGAACACAACGAATTTATGGGTTGTAAAAAAGAACTTCAGTGCAATAAGGCTCTGTTCTTTTCAACTTAAATTTAGTTCCATTTAGTTCAATTCAGATCGGTTCAGTTCAGTTCAGTCTAGCTTAATTTCGTTAGTTCAATTTTGTACTTCACTTCAGTTCCATACTGTTCATTTCAGTTTAGTTCAGAAATTCCCAGCTGAAAAGAACAGGGCCTAAAGAAGAAAAAAATAAGTACCTTCGTAATTCTTCTGGCAAATGGCGATGTTTCATCCATCTCTCAACATCCCGACGTCTTAAAGATTGTTCTAGTCTCCTGCCGAAGTATGAATCTTTGTTGTTACCAACTTTATTTACACGAAGAAAGTTGTTTAAACATAGTGAGGGCATGTGCCCTAATTTAAAATTGCACTATACATATAAGAAAATTATACGACTTCAAATGAGAAAATAGTACGACATTAGTTGAGAAAATAGTACAAAATGTGTGCATGTCATCCTTGCAATGACTGAGACTACATTGTGTTTACATTACCAAAGCCTTCTTATGTTTTAGTTGTAACATATAGACGGCTAAAAACGATCACTGATATTGTGATATCCTCCCTCTGTTTCATTAAAAGCTTCCTAAGGCTTCACATCCATGTAAAAACAAGAACTTACCTTCGGCCAAGAGCCTGGAGGAAATTTTGCATGTTCCCAATAAGAAGTGCAAACAGCAGGAGACCTATCCCGACAATGGACATAGTGAACAAAACTTCCCATACAAAGTAACTCGGAATTTGATTTCCAGCAAGGGTGCTGAGTTGCTTCACAGAAAAATAGAAGATGTTTTTATGATGTCAGTTGGTAAATAGACCATTTCGACAAAATACATGGGGTTCTTATTCTTATCAGGCAAGCCCTAGCTAGTAGAATCAAGAATGAATCAACATGACATATCACATATTCAGCATGTGGATCTAGACATTTACAAACATGATAATGTTATCTCGCTCCAATGATCCCAACATGTACACAGTTTTGACTTTAGACGCTATATATCCAAGGGCATATTAGATAAAATTGGTTGCAAGTTCATTTCAGTAATCTCGGGAAAATGAGTCAATATCCAGAAAATAAGTCAGCTATGTAGAGCAAAACGAGGATTATAAAAACGAGGATTAGTATACTCTTATGTATTACCTGGAACCCCCAAACTAATGAGTAGACATATCTTGTTGACAAATTCTTTTGTGTAGTCAAACCAACAGCTTTTTGATAAATTCCATAATCGAAATTACTATTCTGTCCGAAACATGCTGCTGCATCACTGTTGTTCTTCCACATGTCCCAAGATGGATTTGTCTTGAAGAATTTATAAGAATATTGATCTCCATGCTTACAATCGATGAAGCTTATACATCCCTCAATTCTGGGCAAATGGGCATGGCAGGCATTACGCAAGCACTGGTTCACTCGCTACAAGATTTAAAAAAAAATGCAAAACTTCATCCAGAAAGTTAATTATGGCAAAAGGAAAAAAAGAAATAACAATAATAATTAAGGAATGATCACCTGTAGCCCAAACAAATACCAGCATGAGCCTATAACATGGCTAGCCAAAATGTAAGTAAGAAGGTTCATAACAAAATTTGCCCATGCCGACTCAAATACAAAGCCACTTGGTGATTGACCAGCCAGTAAAGGTACAAATCTGTAAAGCCTCGGAATATACTGGAGAAGAATGGCTGCCCGTAGAAGATTTTTTGTTTCATTTGCACTAGCGCTGCTGTACAACTTCATAGTAATAATCTACAACATCGAAGTAAATAAGAATCTATTTGCTTTTTAAATGCTAGATCTACTATTTAGAAATGTGCACATGACATGGAAACTGAAAGAAATAAGAAATAAGTACGACATCTTGTGTGGAGATCTAATGTAGTAAATTCAAGATTCTCCGCTTAAAAAATGAGAACATCGTGTTCAAAGTAACATTAAGATGTTGCATTGTTTTCATAAATCTGATATTGTATACATAAACGGATATATTATCTTGTTGATAGAACTAGTATTATATAGAACAAAGACAAGACTGATTATACTTACCTGTGGAAGAGGCAGTACATCAAAGAAGTCTATGATAAAGTATCCTGAAACATAATTCCTGGCAATCTTCTTAGGATCATCAACTAAATCTCCACATCCCATGACTCTTGATTCAGAAGAAACATAAGCCAGTCGAAACTGCAAAATTGAAGTAGCATACACTTATGGTTAACTATTCCAGGTCATTTTGGAAGTCGATAAATCATATATTCCAGAACTTGCAATGGATTCAATAATCTGAATAGACTTCCAGGGAGTCTGGGACATGTGATACTCAATAAATCAATTCAATATTATTTTTGTTTTCCTGCTTATTGAAAAGAATACAGGTTACAACATGCAGCAAATTGCCACGATTTTTTTCGTCACAATTTAAAATGCCAACAGAATATGATAAGACCTATAGAACTTTTAGGGATTCAATTAAGGTGTTCAACTAATGCTTGAAACATAATGGTCCATTCACAAATAGAGATGTGGTTAAATTGAGGAATGTGCATATATATGAATTTCATTGCTCAACTTGATCTCTGTCACATCAGATTCTTTGGAAGACAATGTAAGGTGAACGAATACGTATGGAAGTCTGACCAAGAAAGCATTTCCAGATACTTGATTCAAATTGCAAGCTTATGAATGATCCTATATATATAATCAGAGGGATACCTGAAGAACCATGTGGAGAAAGTAAACGAAATCACTCATGCTTCGTAACACCACAATTGTTCTTGTCATGGGCCAATTTAATACTATGCACTTATTATCCTGCAAAATAGAGAAGATATATCAAACATGTCGAGTTCATTCTCTAACCTTTTTAATAATTTGCAATTTACAGGAAAAAACTTGGTGACAAAGACTAAGTTGTCTAAGATCAATTGAAGATAATAGATAGTAAGTTTTATCATAGAAAAACATCGATGAATATACCTGTTGGACGGTCAACAGAAAGAAGAATAATGGGTCCAGAAACACTGCGAACAAGCAAGAAACTACAAAAAACTTGTTCCACTGTTGGACAACTCTTGTATGGGGATTCATGATTCCAGGAATACATGAATACAAAAACCCATATATTCTCTCTCTCCAACCTTTTGCCCCACTGTAGACCAGCACATTATGAAGCTGAAATCCAGTCCAGTAAATTGAAAAGCATTAGCAACTATGTCAAGTATATATGCAGTAACTATGCAAAATGAACATGCCGCAGTACTTGAAAACCAAAAGCAAATGTCAGAAGACTGATAGACACACATATATCTCTGAGAGACAAGCAATTCTTTATCAGTTCTCTTCTCATGATAGTACGTACGGTGTTATATACCTTAGCTTCCAAAACCTCTGATCTTCTCTGCTGCTTTGGGACCTCATTGGTGTGTGTTGGGCAGGTTGTGCAGTATGGCGCATTACACATTCCTAGATGTCCAGACTTATAAAGATGTTCATTCTTTGCCTTGTAGTCTTCTGTTGTGATATTTGTTTTCAGCTCCGAACCTTTCAGCAGTACTGCACTTTGGGGAGGCTTGATGATAACCTCTAGGTTAGGGCCAGTACATAAAGGACCAGTCAAATGTACACATGAAGTTCGTGCTTCATGTTCTATGGAGTCCGAAGAGCTCATAGGGATAGGCATCGAGCCACTGTGTTCGTTATGGTGGACTAGTTCAGATGATAATATGCGCCTATCGCACTTTTTTGGAGGATTCATCATTCGATAAATCTAAATGCAAGAAAATTTATACAATTATTAGCTGGTAAATTAAAATGGAACTTAGCAGTGCGATCCCAAAAATAATCCCCTCATGAAAACTGCATAATGCTACTATGCAATAGCTCTAGCATTTGCAACTATACCCAAGAACATCAAAATCACCATTCACAATAAAACAAAGAAATCAATTTTCCTCAACAAATTTGTGAACCAGTTCATTAAATTGATTCCAAAATTGTACAAAAGATTAAGAACATCACAGCGTAACACATTCTCTGCACTTGAGCGGTTTGAAATTTAATTTTTCGTTAACTAGAGGATTGGTAATCAAGAACATTCCAACAATTGATCTTATGAAAACATTAGGAAAAACTTAGGCATTTCGTAAATTATAACATGTTTTTTCCTACCTGATCAGTTTTTTATAAGAAGTTGACATGTCTATTTCGTGCAATTTTCACATCTAGTGTCGTACGATTTTCTTAATTAATGATGTACAATTTTCCTAATTGATGTTGTACAATTTTATTATTTGTTATAACATGGTTGTTCTTACCTGATCAGTTTTTTTTATAAGAAGTTGACATATATGAGAACTTTTACACGACAAAACAAAATGGCATATAATTAAGCTGTGTCAGTTCTTGCTCGATTCATAAACCCAGCAAGACAACAACTCTATACAAGCAACACCAAATTTCAAAGGAACACAACACATAAAATGAATGAATACAGAACAAACGATTCCTGAACGGGAGTTACGTTCTAATGCTCATAAAATAGCAATTCTTGGCATGAGCTTCACAAGGTGAAGGTAAGAGAAAATAAAAGAAGAGAATTCAAGACTGACCAGAAGTGATCAATGGAATGAAGCGGAACACATACGATCAGTGGCCTGCACTAATAAAGAAAGCTTGAAGAAAAGATTTAATTGTAAAGATATAATTGTATAAACAGAGAGGAAAGTACAAATAGAAATGGTGAAAGAAATAAGTGAGATTTGCATAGAAAGAATAGAGGGAAATGGGAGTTGAATTGTGTATTAGGTATGTTAAATTCGTCTCAAACTGAACTGAACTGAACTTATTTTAAGTATTCGTTTTAACTACGTAAACGTAAACTGAACTGAATGAAATTTACACTGAAGTAGTGTAAATGAGTGAGTGATGATGAGTTGGTTGAGTCAACACTCAGTAAATAAATGTGAACCTTTAACTTTAACCAAGTCATTAATTATAAATTCGTTCTTTTAACTTTTTATGGATGTATTTTGAAAAGTAATGTGCACAACAGTTGTCCAATTAACTTTTCAACACGTAAAAGGATGAAATTTGTGTAATATTAAAGTTATAAATTAATGGTGTGGTTCACTTTATTATCAAGCTGGTGGTATATTTCCATCTTCTCCATTTTATTAGAATAAGTGAAATAACAAAGATTATTGTACAAATGGAAAATTATTTCAAACGGAAGTATGTATTCAAACTGTTTTTGTACTTCACATAGATACGATATTTGATGTATTGAAAAGGGTCGATTAGAAGTGAATTACTATTGACCCTTTTCAATACATTTATATTGTTTGAATATGTTGAATTAATATATTATTTGGTTACGGTTATTATTCTAATAGTTAGTATTATATTCAGAAATTAGAACATGGCCATGTTTTAAAACTGGTTGAATGTTGATTTTGCTTTTGCAAGCAGATTCAAAGAAAAAACATGAAAAAAGAGTGCGCAACTTAGATATGTTTACGAAACTTTTTAGAAGGATCATTTTCTACGTTAAAAAACCCCAGCTGCTTGCAAAATCTTTGTAACTAAAAGCTTTAAGAAATGAGTTCTTATTTATAGAGAGGAAATTCTCTCTTATGTCCAAGCTTAACAAGTTCTCCACACGACATACTATGTTGCTTATGCATACATACTACAGTTATGTGTCCAAATGATGAAACGACGATCTATTTTGCTATAGAAAGGGAAGAATGGAGGGAATGTGAGTTCAATTATGTCTTTTTAAAGACAGAATTGAACAAGGGAAAATCATTAATTCATTCACGTAATTAAGTATGCCATAGGCGGCGGAGCATGAATTAATAGTTAAGTATATGTATGCTAAGTATGTTCCTGTTACGCGTAAAGGGGTCGAAGATTTGGCGTAAAACGCTTTTTGTGTCAAGTCCTCAGTGAAAAAACTCTTGATGCTCCTGATGGGCCTGATCTATGGAGAAGGTCAAAATAAGATGACATAGGAATAACCGCCCCAGTTTGGTTCACACTTCTTTTCCCGCTCCTCTCCTCTCTTTGTTTCCCTTGAGTCTAGTAAAGTATTTATTTTTCCTGATTGAGTCGGACATTGATATCATTGTTTCTGATGTAATCTATACTAGTATTATTGATGAACGTCGTTTTACTCACCAAAATTATATTTATAATCTTGCCAAGACTATCTCAACACAATTCTATAAATAGAACATCAGTAAGGTAATCCCCGAGGTCGGTCTCAAAGGAATCAATGGAGCTAAGAATCAATAATCACGCATACTAGTAAACTAGCGACTGAACACAATTAACAGGATGTTGGTTGTTTAGTTTTTTAAGCAATTATAATAACGTAAAGAAACTGAACAAGAAACGAACAGATAATTGGATAGATAGATAGACAGATAAAAGATAGGTGCGATGTATTCCCGTATTCTAAACCTAGACAGATAAACGAACATGAATGACGATTGCAAACATAGATGTGTAACGTGTACACATACACGATATCAGATGTGTAACGCGCTCATAAATAAGAAGATCCTACCAAGTAGGATGATACTAGTGCATGCAGCTAAGCAGTCAATGAGTCGTTGATCATTCACAGTATTCTCACAATACAAATAAACCACCTATGCATATAGTAGGAGCGTCAATTCTACTAAGCAAACATGTAAGGAAGATAACGTAACATGCCGTCCGAACATAAACTCAGTCATTCATAAAGTTATCTAATCAAAGCATAAAAATACGTTTCTACATCGCACCTATACGTACTTAGCTACTGATGCAATTCGACACTGTCACCATAGATTGATATGAAGTAAACATAGTCAACGTATAGAGAAATTATAAATAACTCGATAAAGTAAGGGAAACGATATTACCCGATTAAAGCTTTGAATCGGAACGAACAATATGAGAATCTCTGCCAATAAATTGCTAATCTCCAATCCAAGAATCGTGTTCTTGAACTAAACCCTAGCTATGGAGTTTCTCTTGACTAAAAAAATTGTAATGAAAATAATAATAAAAGTTGTCTTTATATAGTACTAAAATAGAGAAGTAGAATCCCATTAGGATTGAGTCATGGGCCTCCAATCCGTGTAGGAAATCTAAGAATGAAGTAGAGATGAATTGGGAAGATAGCCAAGTCAAGAAAATCAAGAAAACTTGATGGCCAAGTCAAGACAATCAAGAAACTTGAGATTCCCTTTGACTATTTCCGCCAGATCTCTGAATGTGTGCCACGCTCGGACCCTTAGTCAAATTCGTCTGGGCTTCCACAGACTTGTAGATCATTGTCTTAGCTACGCGTGAGCGCTGATGTGAGGTCAATCGGACATCGTATGAGTAAGTTATGGTCAAAATATCAAAACGCGTCATGTTGTCTTGCCACGCGCGGCGCGGAGCCCTTTTTCGCCACTGGATGCGCGGCGCATGGAATTTACGCGGGGCGCATGGCCCCGTTTCGCCGATTTTCAGCCGTTTCGGATATGGCGCGCGGGAGATGATGCACGCTGCTACGCGGGGCGCATGGGAACCTATGCATGGCGCATTGCCTTGACTGTACGCGTTGAATCTCTTTTTGGTATGGTTTTTGGACCGACTCTTGGTCCGACTCGACCGGTAAAGCTTGTGAACCACGCCTTGAATCTTTATCTTCAATTATGGCTTGTTTTATGCCAAATTATGCCCAAAATCCTTCGAAAACACAAACTCGCCCAAAAACACGACGCAATCTGAAAACATGCAAAAATAATGCAAAACAAGACTAAAGTGGGGACAAACCCGCGTTAATGTTAGCGAAAAAGAGACGTTTAGGTGGTTGTAAAATGTTGTCATCATTTACCTATGAAAATTATATCCTGGAATTGCCAAGGGGCTAGAGCGGAAGATTTTAGAAGCAACTTTCGAGAGTTAATTCGTATGCATCGACCTACTATCGTCTTTTTATTGGAAACTAGGGTTTCAGAGGATGTGGCCTATCAGATTGCTACGACTTTAGGATTCTCTAAATATGAGATAGCACCCACACAAGCCATGTCGGGCGGAGTGTGGATGTTGTGGCACTATGAACAAGTTAATGCGGATATTTTGTTGATCGAGGAACATGGAATTCTTGTGGTAATTGGTCCGCGAAGAGAAGAAGGCATGGTTATTATCGGGAATTTTTGCTGAACCCAACCGGGTTGATAAGCAAAAAATCGATGGTCGTCTGGAGGTCATACATCAGTAACATCTCTTCCGTGGCTTGTCTCGGACGACTTCAATGAAATAGGACTTGCAAGTAAAAAAAAGGGGAGGGCGTACGCCATCAGGGACTAGAATTGCGAATTTCTAGGCTATGCTCAATCGTTGTGGTCTACTCGAACTAGGTTTTCGAGGGTCGGAGTTAACCTGGGATAATAAACGGGAAGGAGGTGTGAGAATTAGAGAACGTATTGATAGAGCGGTGGCTAACGCTCAGTGGATTGAGAAATACCCGGAGAACGTGGTTCATCATCTACCAAGAACATGCTTGGATCATCACCCAAGTCTTACAGTTTGTGAAGGTTCGTTTGTGGTTCCAGAAGTCAAGCCGTTTCGGTTTGAATCCATGTGGTTTCGAAACCCGGAATGCACAATAATATTACTAGACATTTTGCGGAACCAGCCAGATCTCCTTGCGGCTATTGAGGAGGTCCCTAAGCATTTGATACCTTGGAATAAGACGAGTTCTGGCAATATCTTTCACACCAAAAAACGACTTCTAGCAAGATTGGTAGGAATCCAGAAGTCCCTAGCACAAGAAGAAAATCAGTCTCTGTCGGAACTAGAAAGAACACTTACTCTCG
>JAYMSL010001718.1:0-16234 GCA_036897195.1 Plantago coronopus
GGATTCGTCTCGTCGTGATGAGTATGAATATATATTTAAAATATTTTTTTGAATTTTTGTTGATGAATTATAATGAGTAAAAAAAATTGTTATATTTTTCATATATAAGGGAGACAAAAATCTTGAATGAGCCAATAGGAATTGAGTATTGGTTTTTGAATGAACCAATCACAAGTAAAGAAATTTTTGTTGTATAAAGAATATATAGATTATTTTGCTCTGGTAGTACAAGGATGCTCGATCCCTTTCATAAGTAGGATTACTTCTGAAGATGCTTCAAATGATAGTTGTTCTTGTTCCCCTAAACTCTGAGAGTCTGAGTTGTATGGTTATAAATGTTGGATAAATTGTTAGTGATTCAAATCCCGATCCGTTAGTTGGAGGGGAAACGTATTACCAACTAAGCTACGCTTCATTGTTTCTCTTCTGGCACATTATTAGCGGGACAGAAGAAGTATATGATATGTGATAACCTTCTACTCTTATAAGGACTTTCAATGTAGTTGAGCCCACTTCTGTGAACTTGTCCGTTGAGACACACAGCAACGATCTAGTGCATGAATAACATGTGCAAACAGTGAACTTGTCTGGTTCACATGTGAGTCATCGTTCCCATTTAACTTATTACAGGAATTGCAGATGACAAATAACAACAGACTACCACAGTTTTATCCTAGTCTTCAAAGTCTCAGCAAGTCTCAACATACACACAGATAACATAACTCAAAGAAAAAAATGGTGAACCTGATTGCAGTTCAGAAGACACTGATAAAAGGCCTGATGAAACTGGCAGGCATTGTCCAGCACACTGTCGAAATCGAACCGGGAACCACCCTGAACATTTGGGTCCCTGCCGAAACAATCAAAAAGCCAAGAAAGAGTACTGTTACTTCCAAGAAATGCAATGAATCTGAAGATGGAGACGGAATGGAAACCTGTAAGCCTAATAAACCGGTCGTGGTGTTCCTACAAGGCTTTTTTGCTGACGGTATTTACACTTGGCAATTCCAGGTATATATGTTCGTATGAAAAGAAAGATGCAAGTATGCAACTCATTGTTATAAATAACATGATTGATTCTTTAGAACTAGAATTACAATTTGGGTACTATTTCAGACATAACATTAAACATATTGTTCCTGGCAGTGATAAAGCTAGTCTATCAACATAAGTGTTAGTATTGTTTTTTTTCAGGTAGGTTCTTTCACGAAAAACTACTCGGTATATGTGCCAGATCTCTTATTCTTTGGAGAATCGGTCACGGATAAAGCAGACCGATCACCCAAGTTCCAAGCAGATTGTCTGGTAAAAGGGCTGATGAAGCTAGGAATTGAGAGGTGCACGGTGGTGGGTTTTAGCTACGGTGGCATAGTGGCATTCAAGATGGGAGAGTTTTATCCTGAACTTGTAGAGGCACTGGTAATTACTGGATCAACCTGGTCCATGACGGATTCGATTTGCAGCTCAATGTTGGAGGATTCTGGGTCTACATTTTCAGAGATTTTGAATCCGAATTCTGTCAGTGGAACTAGGGCTCTTCTCAAGCTAGGGGTTCACATGAAGCTTAGCTGGTTTCCTGATAGGTTTCACGAAGACTTCCTTGAGGTCGGTTTTGTTTCATATTCTCTTTTTCATAAGGCTCTCTCCAGTTCACCTTATATTCAGTTATGTTAAGTTCACTCTAGGTGCGTTAAGTTGATCAATTCAATTCATATTTGTCTAGTTGAAATTTATACTTCAAATAAGTTCACTTCAGTTTATGTGCGTCAGTTCTGTTATGTTCAGTTCAAATTGATTTAGTTAAGATATTTATTATTTTCAGGCGAAATAAATAGTTACCAAGACCTGCACTCTTATAGGCACATATATTAGTATAGATTGAAAGCATTTCTTTGGGTGGTCTCAAAGTTATGATCTGATTTCAGGTGATGTTTAACAACAGAAAGGAAAGGACAGAACTATGTGAAGGCTTTCGGGTTAGAAACGAAGATGCTTACATCCCAAACTTTCAGCAGGTATAGTAATGCTGCAGGCCGGAGATGATCTGTTGATAGGCTTTACATCCCAAGAAACTAACTGATGAGTGATGATAACACTTTCTTACAGAGAATTCATCTTCTATGGGGCGAGTATGATCAGGTTTCCAAGCTCGAACTTGCTGAGAACATGAAAGAGTGAGATTGCATTATTCATTTCGATGACTTGAGATTAAACCTGTCATAGAACACAATATCTAATGCCACACTTATCGCTATATTTTGGTTGATACAGGCAACTAGGTAGCAACACTACATTAGAAAAGATCAAGAAAGCAGGCCACTTGGTACAAGTAGAAAGACCCTGCCAGTACACTAGATGTCTCAAGCGATTCCTAGCTAGCCTGCATACTGATACTCACAATGCCAGAAAATGAAGCTCGATCCGGGTTTTTCTTCAATCCCAGATATTATGTACTGGAGCCTGAAAGATTGATTATTTTCTGTATTGCTTAACAATATTAACTTATTTTGCTAGATATAATAGTAGACACTATCAAGTGTACTGCTGTTGAATTTAATTTGTAAAATATATTCAGAATTACTTATGGTAAAAGAAGAAACAAGACATTTAGCAACCAAAAAGGTCCACCTTCTGTGAAGACTACCTCATATCTTCTCTACATCTAAATCTTAAGCCCAAAATCTGATTCTTTATCATTAATTCGAATTTTAAGTTACACTCTGTTAAAGACTTAAAGTACGTGCAGACAGATATGTTAGTGTGTGATAAACTTCACTCGTACAAGCTAAGGACTTTTAGGATTAGGACGTGGTTGAGCCCACTTCTGCGTACTTGTCCATTATTGAGATTTGAGATACATGCACCCCAACCATTAGGTGGGTGACCATTACCATTAATAGTGCAAACAGTACTGATTTATCTGCTTCACATGTGAGTCATAACTTAAATTTCAACAAAAGATGTTAACTTATCGTTCCTCCTAATCATATGTTGTTATCATACTTATTGATTACAGGAAGTGCAGATTATAAATTACAACCAACTACCACTGTACTATACAGTGTTGATCCTAGTCTGTTTATATTCAAAGTCTCAGCAAGCCTCAACATGATAACAAACTTAAAGTAAAATGGTGAACCTGATTGCAACTCAGAGGACACTGTTACACGGCCTGATGAAACTGGCTGGCGTTGTCCAGCACACTGTTGAAGTCGAACCGGGAACCACCCTGAACATTTGGGTCCCTGCCGAAACCATCAAAAAGCCAAGAAAGAGTACTGTTACTTCCAAGAAATGCTATGAATCTGAAGATGGAGACGGAATGGAAACCTGCAAGCCTACTAAACCGGTCGTGGTTTTCCTACAAGCTTTTTTTGCTGACGGTATTTACAATTGGCAATTCCAGGTATATATATGTTCCTAAAGAAATACAACTTATTGTTATGAATAACATTATTGATTATGTTAAACTATTATTATAATTTGGGTACCATATTATATGTTAACTCTGACTTAATGTACAATAGTACAAGATATCAAACATTGTATATATGTAGCAGTAATTTTTTTTTTTGGAACGGCATACTCGTCTGTATCTAGCTGTAATATAGCTAATCTATCAACTAAAGTGTTGGTATATTTATTTTTCTTTTTCAGGTAGGTTCCTTCACAAAAAACTATTCAGTATACGTGCCAGATCTCTTATTCTTTGGAGGATCCGTCACGGATAATGCAGACCGTTCACCCAAGTTCCAGGCAGATTGCCTGGTAAAAGGGCTGATGAAGCTAGGAATTGAGAGGTGTGCGGTGGTGGGTTTAAGCTATGGTGGCATGGTGGCATTCAAGATGGGAGAGTTTTATCCTGAACTTGTAGAGGCACTGGTTATTACTGGGTCAACCTGGTCCATGACGGATACGATTAGCAGCTCAATGTTGGAGGATTTTGGGTCTCCCTCATTTTCAGAGATATTGATTCCGAATTCTATCAGTGGTACTAGGGCTCTTCTCAAGCTAGGGGCTCACATGAATTTTAGCTGGTTTCCTGATCGGTTTCACAAAGACTTCCTTGAGGTGGCTCTTGTTTTATATTCTTTCTCATAAGGCTCTCTCCAGTTCACCTTATATACGTTATATTAAGTTCACTTCAGAAACGTCCAGTTGATCAGTTCACTGCATATCTGTCTAGTTAAAAATTTAAAATATATACTTCAAGTAAGTTCAGTTCAGTTTAGATCCATCCAGTTCACTTCTGTTCAGTCCAGATTGAATTAGTTAAGATATTTTCAGGCTAAAGAAATAGTTACTAAGACCTGCAGTACTCTCACAGGCACATATATTAGTACATATTTAAAGCATTTCTTTGGATGATCTCAAAGTTATGGGCTGATTTCAGGTGATGTTTAACAACAGAAAGGAAAGGGCAGAACTATTAGAAGGCTTTCAAGTTAGAAACGAAGATGCTTACGTCCCAAACTTTCAGCAGGTATATTAATGCTGCAGGTCAGAGATGATCTGTTGATAGGCTTTTCATCCCTAGAAACTAACTGATAGCACTTTCTTACAGAGAATTCATCTTCTATGGGGCGAGTATGATCAGGTTTTCAAGCTCGAACTTGCTGAGAAAATGAAAGCGTGAGATTGCATTCTTCATTTTGATGACTTGGGATAAAACCTGTCAGGAAACACAATATCTAATGTCACACTCATTGTTATGTTTTGGTTGATACAGGGAACTAGGAAGCAAAACTACATTAGAAGAGATAAAGAAAGCTGGTCACTTGGTGAATATCGAAAGACCCTGTAAGTACACTAGATGTCTCAAGCGATTCCTAGCTAGCGTGCACTCTCATACTCACAATGCCAGTAAATGAAGCTCCGGCCTCCGGGTTTCATCTTGAACCCCAGATGTTATGTACTGGAAACCCTGCACCTGCATCCAGAAAGATTGGTCATTTTTCTTTACTTTGCTTAATAAATTTAGCTTATTTTGCTAGATAGTAAACACTTCTTGTGTACTGCTGTTAAATCTGATTGGTAAAATGCATTCAGAATTACCAAGGTATAAGAAGAAACAAGACATTTATCTACTCAAACAGGTCTACCTTCTGTGAGGAATTTCGTCGAACACTTAGACTACCCCATTTTATAACTTTCTTGAAGATTACTGAAAGACAACCGAATCGAGAACAGTTTTGTATGAATACAATTATACAAGGAGAAAATGAATTCACCTACCAAACTGGCTGATTCTCAATTCACATCAATAAATACAACTATCCTTATTTTTTACTCGAAAACCCTAAAACTTGCCATTGAACAGAGGAAGTGAGAACCTAGTTGGACGTATTTCTGGTTCAATCAGATTGTGTAAAGTGTTAGGAACACGACGGAATCAGGGTGGGGTATATAAGGTGTCCTCTCTAAATTTTTAATATTTTTTTATACGTAATAGTCACGAATTTTCAATTAAGCTTCATACTCACGAACTCTCGAAATAATTATTTATAAGAAAGTTCGCTCCCTACCTCTGATTCCTGGGTCCGCCCGGTAGGTCTGAATAAGGATAATGTTTCCTCCCGGTTCCAGGACCATAAACATAATGGAACAGAAGTAACGGATAAGAAGAACCAATCACAAACTGCCATTATCCTAGTCTAACAAAACTCAGAGTAAATTCAGATAAGAAAAAATGGTGAACCTGGTTGCAGCTGAGAAGGCTCTGTCACGTAGCCTAATAAAATTGTCCGGCATTGTCCCCCAGAAGATTGAAATCGAACCAGGCACGATCATCAACATTTGGGTACCCACTCATACCATCAAGAAACCGAAAACTGGTTCCAGGGAATCCAGCCATGGGGATGATTCGAAACCTGTTGTGGTGCTCATACATGGCTACGGTGCCGATGATGGCATGTTTAACTGGCAATTTCAGGTACGTCCGATATAGCCATCCTGTCTAAATGACATTCGCCTACCTGTCGAATCACTCACACCAGGTACGTTTCTTATCTTTGTTCAGGTTGGTTCACTTATGAAAGACTACTCAGTGTATGTACCAGACCTCTTGTTCTTTGGCGACTCAATCACGAATGATCCAGATAGGTCACCTAATCTACACGCAGAGTACCTAGCTAAGTGTTTGAAGAAGCTAGGAATAAACAGGTGTGTGATAGTGGGCTTTAGCTATGGTGGCATAGTAGCATTCAAAATGGCAGAGCTTTATCCTGAACTGGTAGAATCCCTGGTGATTACCGGAGCAGTCCCAACCATGATGGATCCTGTTAACAGTTCTTCGGTGGAGGAGCTTGGTGTTTCCTCATTTTCCAGTCTCTTGCTTCCGGATTCTGTTGATGGGGTGAAGAGGCTTGTTAGTGTAGCAGCTTTCAAGAAGCTTTCGCTCCCGGACTGCATTTATAAGGACATCCTTGAGGTCAGTTTAGCACACTGCCTTTATTCTTGAGGTCAGTTTAGATAAGAGCTATTTACTCAAGTATGTGACACTGTGCCTTTTCTACATATGCTCCCCGGTGGCCGGTTCATAAACTTTTCGTTGTGTTGGGTTGTTCATAATAAGGTGATGTTCAACAACAGAAAGGAAAGGGCTGAACTGCTTGAAGGCCTAGTTGTTAGAAACAAAGACGCTGCTGACATCCCAAAATTTACTCAGGTAACTCCGAAAATCAGTTATATAAGCTTCTCTAAGTCATGACCAGGACAACACTGTAAACACATTAAACTAAACACTATGTGATATCGTGTGCTAACAAGCGCTATTACGGCTTAATTATAGAAAATTCATCTTCTATGGGGCGAGGAAGATAAAATCTTCAAGCTGGAACTTGCACAGAACTTGAAAGAGTAAGCTTCATTATTCATTTAATTCTGCCAAAGGCCTAAATACTAGTATTGTTTAACGGCTTTCAAACATGACGAACAAGACAAGTTCTTAGCTATCAGCTGATAATCTACGGAGCAGATTATAAGTCATGTACTTGGAAATATATACTCATAACTCGTAACAATTTTCTGAGAAATAATACAGGCAACTTGGTAGCAACGTTACGTTAGAAGGAATAAAGAAAGCAGGTCATTTGGTTCACCTAGAGAGACCGTGCATGTACAACAAATCTCTCAGGCGGTTCCTTGCTTCGCTGCATTCAGATGATACCAGTAATGATTAATGAAGCTCTGGCCTCTGAATAACAATATGTAGAGAACTATTGCTCATCAATTTTGATTTAAGTTCCATTGCTTCAATGCACATGCCTCATGAAGAATAATTGTGTGTTCTCTTTCTGTTTCTTTAGATCCTATCATACAATACATTGAGAACAAAGTTGGGCTATTGTGCAATTATTTTCATTATTTATTTTACAAGGCAAAATACATGGTATAACACAAATGCACCAGGAATATCATGGAAACAATAATAGCTAGAATGGATAAATTAAAAGATAAACACAGATCACCAAATTATTTAGCTAGCACTTGGGGATTTTGCAGACCTAGCAAGTATATGTTGGTGTAAACTCTGCATCTGCATCGTGTCGTTGGAGCTTAACTGGCAGTCCATAGGCAGGATAGGTAAATGGTGAACGAATGATCTTCTCATTGGCAATGAGTTTTTCCCATTTGAAGTTTATGAGTAAATTGTGCATGAAAACTAAAGCTGCTTGCAGAGCATATTCATATCCCGAGCACATCCTAGAGCCTCCTGAAAATGGAATAAAACTGTCCTGGACAATGTTGTTTCCTTCGAATCTTGTTGGATCAAACTCTTCTGGATTTGGAAAGTATTCAGGATCATTATGCGTGGTATCAATGGAGATATATATCTTCCATCCCTTAGGGATGTTGAAGCCTTCGAATGAGATGTCATGAAGTACTTCCTTGAAGGCGCCTATCGCAGGTGGTGCAATTCTGAGGACCTCATTCAACACATTCCGGCAGTACTTCATACTCTTAGTATCCTCCCATGTCAGCAACTTCTCACCTCCTTTTGACCTTCTGATCTCTACTTGTTCTGTGCTAAACACAAATTTTCAATTACATATCATGTCTTATATACTATTTAATTATTTATCACCAACAAATTGAAGCATACCTTTCCGAGCCAAGTCACAAACATGAGGATGATCAGCAAGATACAAGGGAATAGTTGATAAGAGAGAATTGGTAGTGTGATGTGCTACGTGCATGCCGATCAGCATATCAGCTATTTCCTTGTCACTAAGCAGTTTTCCTTCATCGTCAGTTCTGGAGAGTAAATGTGACAAGAAATTGTTTTCGCCTGAATGAACAGTCTCCTTTCTTCTTGATCTAATGATATTCATAAACTCACCACGTATTACACTTGCTGCATTTAAAGCCTTCCTGTAGGGTGTTCCAGGCAAGTTTAGTGGAATCGACATCAGTCCGGGGATAATCATCTCAAACTGATCCTGCAGCTTATCAATTTGGGCAATCATATCATGCCCCATGCCCATGAACACCCGGCAACCTAACGCAAATGTCAGGTTCTTAGCCAAATGGCAGATCTTTGTGCCAGAATTCGGTGCCCATAAGTCTGAATCCATGTGGTGTTTGGTCGTCTCATCCAGAAGTCCAATGTTGTTGCGCACAGCCTCAGGCTTCAAGAAATTGGCCAACAGTTTCCGCCTTCTGAAAACTTCATCACCAGGATTCAGTCTTCGTTCGTCAGTCATAATGATGTTCACTATCGAACGCGGAATCCACGGCCTGACAAGCTTTTTCTTCTCGTGCGAGAAAAGAACTTTGCTATCAGAAGGGTCAGAGATAGCAGCAAACCTTTCCCCCAGAATAGAGGTTTTGAACACTTTGGTGGAGTATCTTTTCATCCTGTCAGATATGAATCCCTCCAAATCACCTCGGGCGCCTGACATAACGATCCCGAGTGTTTCGCCAACGACAGGCAATCCGAGGTTTCCTGGAGGAAGATTGAAGCTGGTATGGAGAAATAGTTTCTTGACAGTGTGATGGAGGATGAGGAAACAAGTTAGGACTGAGATCAAAATGGCTACAAGGATACTACTGGCAAATTCCATTTTAATTTCTTATTTTATTATTTATGATGATTTAATAATTAAAATGTTCGACTAATCAGCAATATTTATATGCTATCAATCCATGGAAAATGTGATAATAGCGTGTATGATCAAACTCTTGTGGTAGACTTCTCTTTTGTGGAACATGAGATTCAATTGACCTGTTATTATGCTTTTCGAGGTACCGGTATTTTTGCGGCAAATCAATTGTGGAATAAGAATCTTTTGACCATTTACGTCATAGTGTTAAATCGAGTGCAATTATTTCAAAATCGAGGTTGAAAATTGTGATAAAATGAGCTATGATCCAACATTTAGGTGCATAAAAACGTGTATTGATCAAAAGCTGTGGAAAATATGTTAGCACTTTGTGACTTGCACCTTGTTTAATTTCTTCAGGTCAATGCTTAGTGGTAGACTTCTTTTTTTGAGGAATATAAGGTTCAGTTGACCTGTTATCAAGCTTTTCCGGGTACCGGTATTTTTCCGGCAAAGAAACTATGGAATAAAAATCTTTTGACCATTCATATCATAGTGTTAAATCGAGTGCAATTATTTCAAAATCGAGGTTAAAAGATTGTGATAAAATGAGCTAAAATCCAACTAGTAGCAAATCAATTATGGAATAAGAATCTTTGACCATTTAGGGTTAATAATGTTACATTGAGAACGATTATTTCAAATTGAGGTTGAAAGATTGTGATAAAATGTGCTAAGATCCAACATTTTGTTATCAACTACCTAATCAAATTGACCATTTTGAATGCATAAATTGGAGTTTTTCTCCTTCTTTCTGTCATCGTATGAAAAAATCGAAGTTATGTCAAATTTCTACACGGAACACCACAACGTAGAGATCATTCATCTCATGTGGTTCGAGAATGATCAAACTTCTTAGTTATAATATGTTAAGAATATTGACGTGTGACATAACGTTCATCATCTAGATGAGGGTGCAAAATATCTAAAGTTCGTACTCATTGTTATCATCAATTAAAAAAATCTAGCAACAAAACCGATGAATCAAGCTGGAGATTTAACGGAATACAACAGTTGAATTAAGGGATTGAGTCGCACATGTTTTATGCACACATATAATCTATTTGTACTAGGGATTTGGATTGTACCATATGGTCTGTGAGTAGTACATAGAGGTTAAATTAGTTATGCCTGTTAGCTATACATGTATAAAACAGAGCTTGCTAGTTTTGTAAATTTCTTTTCCTGTTCATTTTTCAATCAATGAATTCTGATTCAACTGAATAAGTTTTCATGACATTAGTAATCCAGGTTTTCTACAATTGAATAAGTTTTCATGCCTCGTAGACGTATGAAACTGTATATTTGAATTGTATGAAATTACAAATTGAATGATGAAGAAGATGAATGACATCTGCAGTGAACAGAGTTTTTATAACTGAATTCCGTTTCGAATGCCAAACAGAAACGTGCAACTGTTTATGCCACTACAAGGCCTACTACGTTCGTTCTGTCCAGTAATTCGCAGGCTAATACTTCTGCTTCCTTATATGCCTCATTACAAGAACAATTATATGTTTTTATCTTTTTTTTTGTATTGATTTAGATCCTCTGATCAAACAGAGTTTTAAGAACAAATTTCTGCGGTTCTAGATTACTTATATAGTAGTATAAGATGCAACAGGAGTACCACAAAAGCAGAACTAGACTTTATTACAGACGATGAAAAGATTACTATCACCGAATTATTTAGATAGTATCCTATTAGTATTGTATTATATATAGGGGGAAATTAAGGATTTTGCTGGATCTAACAAGTATATGTTGGTGTAAACTCTGCATCTGCATCGCGTCTTTGGAGCTTAACTGGCAGTCCATAGGCAGGATAACTGAATGGTGTACGTATGACCGTTTCATTGGCAATGAGTTTTTCCCATTTGAAGTTTATGAGTAAATTGTGCATGAAAACTAAAGCTGCTTGCTGAGCATATTCATATCCTGAGCACATCCTAGAGCCTCCCGAGAATGGAGTGAAACTATATGGGACAATGTCATTTCCTTCGAATCTTGTTGGATCAAACTCTTCTGGATTGGGAAAGTATTCAGGAACTTTGTGCGTGGAATCAAAGGAGCAATATATCTGCAAGTTTAGACATCTTAAGTAGACAGTATTGAAAAGTGGTATACATCTGCAACTAACTTTTCGATAACTGATTTTTCCTTTAGTTGTTGCAGATGCAGCGAGGAACCATCAGCAGAAAATAGTTTAGAGAAGTTGAAAGAGCTGTTTGAATCAGGATCATAGTTTTAAAACTCTAAACAGAACTAATACTATTGCTAGTTGTAGAGTGCAAGTGCGATTATTTAGCTCAACGTTTATAAATTGAAATGGAGATAGTGAGAAGCATGCTTGCCTTCCATCCCTTAGGAATAGTAAATCCTTCGAACGAGATATCATGAAGTACTTCCTTGAAAGCGCCTATCGCAGGTGGTGCAATTCTGAGGACCTCATTCATCACATTCCGACCGTACTTCATACTCTTAGTATCCTCCCATGTCAACAGCTTCTCACCTCCTTTTGACCTTCTGATCTCTACTTGTTCTGTGTTAAACACAGATTTTCACTTAATATACGTCTTACATATATACATATTTATCAAATGAAGCGACAAAATCAAAACATATATATAGTATGCGTTTACCTTTCAGAGCCAAGTCATACACATGAGGATGATCAGCAAGATAAAAGACAATATTTGCCAAGAGAGAACTGGTAGTGTGATGTGCTATGTGCATTCCCATCAGCATATCCACGATTTCCGACTCACTGAGCAGCTTTCCATCTTCATCAATGGTTGAGAGTAAATGAGACATGAAATTCTTTTCGCCTGATGGGATAGTTTCTTGCCTTCTTGATCTAACAATTTTCATAAACTCGCTACGTATTACATTAGCAGCATTTAAAGCCCGCCTGAAGGGTGTTCCAGGCAAGTTGATAGGAACCGACATCAGTCCCGCAAGAACCATCTCAAACTGATCCTGCAGCATATCAATTTGGGCTATCATATCATGCCCCATACCCATAAACACGTGGCAACCTAACGCAAATGTCAGATTCTTAGCCAGATGGGAGACCATTGTTCCAGAATTCGGTGCCCATAACTCCGAATCCATGTGCTGCCTCGTCGTCTCATCCATAAGTCCAATGTAGTTGTGCACAGCATCAGGTTTCAAGAAACTGGCTAACAATTTCCGCCTTCTGAAAACTTCTTCATCAGGGTTGATTCTTCGTTCACCTGCAGATATTGTGATGTTCACTAGAGAACGTGGATGCCACGGTCTCACTAGCCTTTTTTCGTTAGAGAAAACAAACTTGTTACCTGATGGATCAGATATAACAGCAAGATTTTCCCCCATGACAGAAGTTTTGAACACTTTCATGGAGTATCTTTTCATCCTGACAGTTATGAATCCTTGCAAGTCGCCTCGGATGACTGACATAGCCATGTCAAGTGTTTCGCCGATGACAGGCAAACCGAGGCTTCCTGGAGGAAGATTGAGATTGTTCTGGAGGAGTAGTTTTTTGAGAGTGTAATGGAAGATGAGGAAACAAGTTAGGACTGAGAGCAAAATGGTGACAAGGATATTATTGGCAAATTCCATATCTTTGTTTGAAGATAAGTTTATGATTATTGTTCAAAACTTCAAATATTCTCCCAACATTTAAATGCTTACTCCCTCCCCTCTCCCCGTCTCTTGTTCTACGAAACTTCATATGAGTTGACTTTTCGATTTTTTTCTATTCCAAATTACTTCAAAGTAGGTTAACACAAGAGAAAGAAATAATTTTCAAAAGTCACGTGTTTTAATCATACAATTTCTGTTCATATTTTACCAAAATAATTGAAGAGTAAATTGGAGTCAAAGGTGGTATGAAAAAAGTCTAGCTGAGTGAATTTCATTCGAAGGAATAAATTGTGGGAATTTAATTACTAAGGCTACGTTTTTTTTCGAGAATAAGAATTTGCATTCATAACTTGCAATGTAACAGATGCAAAGATTGTATTTTGTACTAACTACTACAGCTCACAGGTATATTAGCTAAACCTTCGGCATCTGTAACTATGTTTGACGCCAAGTTGTGAGCTAATGTGTTGCCTAATGTACCAATGTGGACAAAGCTAACACTACCTACAAGTCTAGTAAGTTGCAGAATACTATCAACAATATGCCCTGCCACACCTAGCTCTGGCTTGTTGGAGTTCAACATCGACACAACCCGCTGGCAGTCGCTTTCAATAATCACGTCTCCCCAGCCGTGTTCCTGTGCTAAACTCAAACCACATTGCACAGCCAAGATCTCACTCACTTCTGGACTGAAGACATTCGTCCGCCTTCTTCGACGCCACGCTAATATTGATCCCGAACTATCTCTAGTGACAGCCCCGAGCCCAGCTGCTCCAGTCTCCTGTCGAAATGTTGCATCGACATTAATCTTGATACTCCCTGCGCGCGGTGGCATCCAACTTGCAGCAATCACTTGTGGCTTTACACACGCAAACGCTGCTTTTGCGGTATCAAACCGTGTCAAGTAACCTGTAGCAAAATTCAGTAACTCCACAGGCTCCCCTGCTTTGCCATCATGCCATTTACGATTACGCTGAAACCATATCCCCCAGCAAATCACGACAAACTTTCGAAACTCATCGTTTGATAGTCCCTGCTTAACTGACCTCAGCCATACGGGGATTGACGTTAGATTTCCAGAGAGAATGTGATTGGGCAGCCCAGACATCGCCCAAACTACTCTTGCAAACGGGCACAAGACAAAAGTGTGCAAGCAATTTTCCTCTGCGCCATCGCACATCACGCAATTAGCCTCACTGATAACATGACGTCGAACAAGATTAGTAGCCACAGGTAGTCCTTCCTTCATTAATCTCCACAAAAAGATTTTCACTTTAGGTGGAATATCAACACTCCAAAGAAATGTGTACTGCTGCTCACTTTGCGTCGTACTCGGCCCAGCTGCTTCTGGTGGCTGTCTCTCTCTCAATTTTCTAGCTACATGATAAGCTGTTTTGACCGTATAATACCCCGAAGGAGAAGGATACCATCTTCTTATATCTGCAGCTGACGAATTCACAGGTAATCTCACTATTTCTTGGACATCTTCAGGCCACAACACTGCTTGTAGCGCAGGTACATCCCAGCCTGACCCATCCTGAAGCATGAAATTAGAAACAGAAACAGAACCTAACTGCCGGACTGGTGGTGTAACAAGCTTGCGGCTCCTATCGCGTGGTATCCACGAGTCTTGCCACATATCCACCTGAGTGCCGTCTCCTATGCGCCAAATTATCCCTTCTTTAACCAATGGAGTAGCCCCGTGAACACTTTTCCATGTATAAGAAGCCGTAGCATTCACTCGAGCATCAAGAATATCACAATTGGGAAAATATTTCGCTTTCCACACTCGACTAAGCAAAGCATCCGGATTTTGTATCACTCGCCAAACTTGTTTGCCCAACATTGCCATATTGAAAGCTCCCAAGTCACGAAAACCCATACCTCCATCCCTCTTGCTATCACATAGTGTATCCCATTTAACCCAATGAATCTTCCTATCATCCCCAGCTCCCCACCAAAAATTAGAAATAACAGACTCAAGCTCATTAAGTAAATACTCAGACAATTTAAAACACCCCATCACATACGTAGGAATTGCTTGTAATACTGCCTTTATCAATACCTCCTTACCTGCCTTTGATAGATGTTTTTCACCAAACCCTTGAGTTTTCTTCCAAAGGCGTTCTCGAAGCCACCCGAATACTTCCTTCTTAGACTTGCCCATGGTAGTAGGTAAACCCAAGTACTTCTCGTGCTTATCCGTCACTTCTACTGGCAGCACCTCCCGTACCTCTGCTATCTTCTCTGCGCCAGTGTTTCTACTGAATACAGCTTTGGATTTTTCTAGATTTATGGTTTGACCTGATGCTCGGCTATATCTTGCCAAAATATCACTGACCACCATTGCCGAATCCCTGGAAGCTTCGCAGAAAATCAAAGTATCGTCTGCAAAAAGTAGATGAGAGATTTGCGGGGCTCTACGCGCCACCGACACACCCCGGATTAAATTCCTTCTTTCTGCATCCACTAATAGCGAACTAAAAGCCTCAGTAACAAACAAGAAGAGGTAAGGAGATAGAGGGTCCCCTTGTCTCAATCCTCTATCAGGCTTCACAGGGCCAAATAATTCACCATTTACTTTGACAGAATAAGATACGGAACAAACACACAACATAATGAGTTGAATAAAATCTGCTCAAATCCTAACTTCACTAGTACCTGCTCTAGGAAACTCCATTCCACCCTATCATAAGCCTTACTCATGTCAAGTTTTAAAGCCATGTAACAGTCTTTACCACTTTTTTTACGTTTTAAAAAATGATTCACCTCATAGGCTACAAGTACATTATCAGTAATTAACCGGCCAGGGACAAAAGCAGATTGGGTTTCAACAATAAGCTTGGGCATATGAGTTTTAAGACGATTCGTAATAGCTTTAGAAGCAATCTTAAAAATCACATTACTGAGGCTTATAGGTCGGAATTGGGTAATAAGTTCAGGATTCTCACATTTGGGCAGCAGTGTGATGTGGGTAAAATTCAACTGTGGGTCTAGTTTCCTATGATTCAAGATATCAAGCACACAACTAACCACAGAACGGCCAACAATATGCCAAAACTTTTGGTAAAACAAAGCTGGTAACCCATCCGGGCCAGGTGATTTGGTAGGATACATATCAAAGAGAGCGGTTCGTACCTCGTTGGCAGTGTATTTGCGCTGGAGATCCTGATTGATACTTGCGTCCACCTTACTGCTCATAGTATTCACCACCTCTTCAACAGCTTCCCCTGACGGATGTGTACTACTAAAAATTTCCTGGAAGTAATCCCGAGCCACATTCCCCATATCTCCAATATCCTCGATAGTGCTGTTAAACGAGCCGAGCCGAGCTCGAGCTCGACTCGTTAAGAAAAACGAGCTATAAATTGAGCTCGAGCTCGAGTTCGAGTATATTTTAACGAGCTCGAGCTCGGAATTTAATGAGCCTTAACGAGCTTTTTTCGAGCTTTATCGAGCTTTTTTCGAGCCTTAACGAGCTTTTTCAATATAATATGGCTTAC